>JAJIBD010016360.1:0-14183 GCA_021461705.1 Cryptotis parvus | reverse complement strand
GGCAAAGGGCAGTTAGGAGAGAGAGAAGGACCAGTAGGACGATGATAGCTGGAAGCGGTCACTCTCTGAATAGACCTGAGTGTTGAAAGGAGGTAAGGGATAGACGTGATGAGCTTTCAGTTTGGACCTGCAAGCCAGGATGTCCAAAGGGAGAGGAGGAGGAGGAGGAGAAGGAGGAGGAGGAGGAGGAGGAGGAGAAGGAGGAGAAGGAGGAGGAGGACAAGGAGGAGGAGGAGGACAAGGAGAAGGAGAAAGAGAAGGAGAAGGAGGAGGAGGAGGAGAAGGAGAAGGAAAAGGAAAAGGATGAAGAGGAGGAGGAGGAAAGAAGGAGGAGGTGGAGGAAGAGGAGGAGGAGGAGAAGGAGAAGAAGGAGAAGGAGAAGAAGGAGAAGAAGGAGGAAAAAGGAGGAGAGGTGGAGGAAGAGGAGGAGGGAGGAGAAGGAGGAGGAGAAGGAGGAGGTGGAGGAAGAAGAGGAGGAGAGGAGGAGAAGGAGGAGGAGAAGGAGGAGGTGGAGGAAGAAGAGGAGGAGAGGAGGAGAAATAGAATAAGAATGAGAAGGAGGAGGAGGAGAAGGAGAAGGAGGAAGAGGAAAAGACAGAGGAGAAGGAGAAGGAGAAGGAGGAGAAGGAGGAGGAGAAGGAGGAAGAGGAGGAGAAAGAGGAGGAGAAGGAGGAGAAGGAGAAGGAGGAGGAGAAGGAAGAGGAGGAGGAGAAGGAGGAGGTGGAGGAAGAGGAGAAGAAGAAAGATAAGAAGGAGAAGGAGGAGGAGGAGAAGGAGAAGGAGGAGGAGGAGGAGAAAGAGAAGGAGGAGAAGAAGGAGAAAGGAGGAGGAGAAGGAGGAGAAGGAGAAGGAGGAGGAGAAGGAGGAGAAAGAGGAGGAGAAGGAGGAGGTGGAGGAGGAGAATGAGGAGGAAGAGGAGGAGGAGGAGAAGAAGAAAGATAAGAAGGAGAAGGAGGAGGAGGAGGAGAAAAAGGAGGAGAAGGAGAAGGAGAAGAAGAAGAAGGAGGAGGAGGAGAAAGAGAAGGAGAAGAAGGAGGAGGAGAAGGAGAAGGAGAAGAAGGAGAAAGAGGAGGAGGAAGAGGAGGAGGACAAGGAGGAGGTGGAGGAAGAGGAGGAGGAGAATGAGGAGGAAGAGAAGGAGGAGAAGGAGGAGGAGGAGGAGAATGAGTAGGAAGAGAAGGAGGAAAAGGAGGAGATGGAGGAAGAGGAGGAGGAGAAGGAGAAGGAAGAGGAGGAGGAAGAGGAAGAGGAGGAGGAGGAGGTGGAGGAAGAGGAGAAGGAGAAGGATGAAGAGGAGGAGGAGGAGGAAAAAGAAGGAGGAAGAGAAGGAGGAAGAGGAAGAGGAGAAGGAGGAGGAAGAGGAGGAGGAAAAAGAAGGAAAAACAAGAAGAGGAAGATGAAAGAAGAGTGACTGTACACACACAACACACACAAACTCAGACACAATCTCACACACATGCACATACACACTCACACACACTCACACAGATTCACACATGGAGACTCATACACGCTCGCACAATCACACACAAAGCCACACACAGACTCACACACACAAGCACTCACCCCTACACTCCCCGTGACTGCCCCCTAGCCCGAGACGCAGGAGGGTCGGGGGGCCCCGTACTCACAATCCTTCTGGTACCACCGAGCAGCGTGCAGGTAGCTCCCACAGTAGTGGAAGAGAAACTCGTGATCTGAGTGTGACACCCGGCCCTCGAGCAGGGGCATCAGATTCCGCTCATCAATCACCCTGCGGAGGGAGCCAGGAGCAGTGAACGCCGGGATCCGGGCCTAAGGGGTGGGTGGTCTTCTTGGGACATCTCCTGGTCCGCTAGGCTGCTGTGCTTGTGCCGGGAAAGCCCCCAGACCCACCTTGATGGGCACCAGCTGTCTCCAGGGGAATTAGATTTCCCAACGATTAGCCCACTGGACGGGCGTGGCCATGACCTGTGGCCGGGTTGGGCACTGGGAGATCCGACCCCTGGGTGACTATAGAGCTCCTGACACACCTCCTGAGCTCCTAGAGAGCCCGTGACACCTGGTGACACTCGTCCCGTCTAGCCCACTTAAGTCATAGAGTTCGGTTTCCTCTTCCTGGTTCATGATGTGCAACGTAACAAGTCCATCCCAATAGAACCATGTTCTGCCCCGATAGAGCTATTAATAGAATCATGGTTCCATCCCAATAAACCCATTCATAGAATCACGGTTCCATCCCAATAAACCCATTCATAGAATCACGGTTCCGTCCCAATATAATCATTCATAGAACCATGGTTCCGTCCCAATAGAACCATGGTTCCATTCCGATACAACCATTTATAGAACCATGGTTCTGCCCAAATAGAACCATTCATAGAACAATGGTTCCATCCCAATAGAACCATTCATAGAACCAATGTTCCATCCCAATAGAACCATGGTTCTGTCCCAATATAGAACTATGGTTCTGATTCCATTCATAGAACTATGGTTCTGTTCCGATGCAAACATTCATAGAACCATGGTTCTGTCCCAATAAAACCATTCATAGAACCAAGGTTCCATCCCAATAGAACCATTCATAGAACCAATGTTCCATCCCAATAGAACCATTCACAGAACCATGGTTCCATCCCAAAAAGACAATTCATAGAACCACGGTTCCATCCCAATAGAACCATGGTTCTGTCCCAATATAGAACTATGGTTCTGTTCCCATTCATAGAACTATGGTTCTGTTCCAATAAAACCATTCATAGAACCATGGTTCTGTTCCAATAAAACCATTCATATAACCATGGTTCTGTCCCAATAGAACCATTCATAGAACCCAAGGTTCCATCCCAATACAACCATTCATAGAACCAATGTTCCATCCCAATAGAACCATTCATAGAACAATGGTTCCATCCCAATAGAACCATGGTTCTGTCCCAATATAGAACTATGGTTCTGTTCCCATTCATAGAACTATGGTTCTGTCCCAATAAAACCATTCATAGAACCATGGTTCCATCCCAATAAAACCATTAATAGAACCAAGGTTCCATCCCGATAGAACCATTCATAGAACCAATGTTCCATCCCAATAGAACCATTCATAGAACAATGGTTGTATTGGAATGGTTGTATTGGAATGGTTGTATTGGAATGGTTCCGTTCCAATACAACCATTCATAAAACCAGGGTTCTGTCCCAATAAAACCATTCATAGAACAAAGGTTCCATCCCAATACAACCATTCATAGAACCACGGTTCTGTTCTGATACAATCATTCATAGAACCATAGTTCTGTCCCAATAAAACCATTCATAGAACCATTGCTATATCCCAATAAAACCATTAATAGAACTATGGTTCTGTCCCAATAAAACCATTAATAGAACCAAGGTTCCATCCTAATATAGCCATTCATAGAACCATCGTTATATCCCAATAAAACCATTAATAGAACCATGGTTCTGTCCCAATAAAACCATTAATAGAACCACGGTTTCATCCCAATATAATCATTCATAAACCATGGTTCTGTCCCAATAGAACCATTCATAGAACCATGGTTCTGTTCTGATACAACCATTCATAGAACCATGGTTCTGTCCCAATAAAACCATTAGTAGAACCATGTTTCCATCCTGATACAACCATTCATAGGACCGTGGTTCCGCCCAAATAGAACCATTCATAAAACCATGTTTCCATCCCAATAAACCATTAATAGAACCATGGTTCTGCCCAATAAAACCATTCATAGAACCATGGTTCCACCCAGATATAACCGTTCATAGAACCATGGTTCTGTCATCCAGATATGATCATTAATAGAACCATGGTTCTGCCCAATAGAACCATTAATGGAACCATGGTTCCACCCAATATAACCATTAATACAACCATGGTTCCACCCTGATATAGCCATAAATAGAACCATGGTTC
Source organism: Cryptotis parvus (assembly GCA_021461705.1). NCBI lineage: Eukaryota > Metazoa > Chordata > Mammalia > Eulipotyphla > Soricidae > Cryptotis > Cryptotis parvus. Next base: position 10,261 of record JAJIBD010016360.1, on the reverse strand, counting down.
TGTCCCAATATGCCCATTAATAAAAACATGGTTCTTCCCGGACATAATCATAAATAGGACCATGGTTCCGTCCCAATAGAACCATTAATAGAACCATGGTTCTGTCCCAATATACCCATTAATAAAAACATGGTTCTTCCCGGACATAATCATAAATATGACCATGGTTCCGTCCCAATAGAACCATTCATAGAACCATGGTTCTGCCCTAATATAACTATTCATAGAACCACGGTTCCATCCCAATAGAACCATGGTCCTGCCACAATAGAACCATTAATAGAACCATGGTTCCAATCCAACAGTACCATTAACAGAACCATGGTTCTGCCCCAATAGAACCATTAATAGAACCATGGTTCCAACCCAACAGTACCATTAATAGAACCATGATTCTGCCCCAATATAATCATTCCTAGAACCATGGTTCCCCCAGATAGAACCATTAATAGAACCATGGTTCTGACCCAATAGAACCTGGAATCAGCTGTCATGGAACTACGGTCTCTGAGACCATGTGGGTCCGATTCTCGGCTGGTCTCTGGAGGCCACCTTGGAGCACAGGTGGCCATAGACCCACGTGTAGTGTCCAAGGTCCTGCTGGAGGAGCCACATGGGGAAGGGGCTGACTTCACAACAGGAGGCGGGGCTGGGCAGCAGGGAGGAGGAGGAGGGAGGGAAGGGGAGGAGGGAGAGGAGGAAGAGGAGGACGGAAGGAAAAATGAGCACGGAAGCAAAGAGAAGGAAATAGAGGAGATGAGGGAGACAAGGGGGGAGAGAAGGAACATAGAAGGCATCGAAAGAGGATGAGGAGGAGGAAGAGGAAGAGGAGGAGGAAGAGGAAGAGGAAGAAGAGGAGGAGGAAGAGGAAGAAGAAGAGGAGGAGGAAGAGGAAGAAGAAGAGGAGGAGGAAGAGGAAGAAGAGGAAGAGGAAGAAGAAGAGGAATAGGAAGAAGAGGAGGAGGAGAGAAGGAAAGGGCAGAGAAGATCCTTATCCACTTCCTAAGACCACCACACACTCTCACACACAGAGACACACTCACAGACACAAAGACACAATCACAGAGACACACTCAGACACAAAGACACACAATCACACACAGAGACACACAGTACAAAGACACACAATCACACACAGAGACACACAGATACAAAGACACACACAGAGACACACAATCACACAAGAGACATGCAGAGACAAAGACACACAATCACACAGAGAGACACACGCAGACAAAGAAACACAATCACACACAGAGACACACAGATACAAAGACACACAATCACACACAGAGACACACAGATACAAAGACACACAATCACACACAGAGACACACAGATATAAAGACACACAATCACACACAGAGACACACACAGATACAAAGACACACAATCACACAGAGACATACACAGATACAAAGACACACAATCACACACAGAGACACAAAGACATACAAGAGACACACGAAGAGACAGACACACAATCACACACAGAGACACACAGATACAAAGACACACAATCACACACAGAAGCACACAGATACAAAGACACACAATCACACACAGAGACACACAGATACAAAGACACACAATCACACAGAGACAAAGACACACAATCACACACAGAGACACACACAGATACAAAGACACACAATCACACAGAGACAAAGACACACAATCATACACAGAGACACACAGATACAAAGACACACAATCACACACAGAAACACACACAGATACAAGACACACAATGACACACAGAGACACACAGATACAAGGACACACAATCATACATAGAGACACACAGATACAAAGACACACGATCAAACACATAAACACACACAGATACAAGACACACAATGACACACAGAGACACACAGATACAAGGACACACAATCACACACAGAGACACACAGATACAAGACACACAATCACACACAGAGACACACAGATACAAAGACACACAATCACACACAGACACACTCACAGACACAAAGACACAATCACACACAGAGACACACACAGATACAAAGACACACAATCACACACAGAGACACTCACAGATACACATGCAGACACACACAGAGATACACAGAGACACAGAATCACACCCACACACCCCCATTCTTTAATCTCCTCATCCTACATATTCCCACCCAAGGGTTTAGCTGCCAGATGTGTGTGTGTGTGTGTGTGTGGGGTGTCACTGAAGATCAATAAACTAAGTCCCGGACTGGGCTGACGCAGCAAAGGGCATGGCCCGGGAGGGCCGAGACTGACCGTACCTGTCCAGCGGCAAGACCCCCCCGGCAACGTAGGAGAGCGTGGGGTAGATGTCCATCAGGCTCGTGGGCACGTCCACCACCTTCCCCGCCTCCAGGACCGTGGGCCACCGGAAGATGCCAGGGACACGGATGCCTCCCTCCCAGCCGCCCGTCCCGCGCCACCTGCACCGGGGAGGGAAAGTGAGGGTGAGGGTCCAGTCGCTGCTGTCAGAGAGAGACAGAGACAGAGAGACAGAGAGAGACAGAGACAGAGAGAGACAGAGACACAGAGACAGAGAGACAGAGACAGAGAGAGACAAAGACACAGAGACAGAGAGACAGAGACAGAGAGATAGAGAGAGACAGAGACAGAGAGACAGAGAGAGACAGAGACAGAGAGAGACAGAGACAGAGAGACAAAGAGAGACAGAGAGAGAGATAGAGAGACAGAGAGATACAGAGACAGAGAGACAAAGAGAGACAGAGAGAGATAGAGAGACAGAGACAGAGACAAAGACAAAGAGAGACAGAGAGAGACAGAGACAGAGAGAGACAGAGACAGAGAGACAAAGAGAGACAGAGAGAGATAGAGAGACAGAGAGAGACAGAGACACAGAGAGAAAGAGACAGAGACAGACAGAGAGAGACAGAGACAGAGAGACAGAGAGAGAAAAAGAGAGACAGAGAGAGACAGAGACAGAGAGATACAGAGACAAAGAGAGAGAGAGACAAAGAGAAACAGAGAGATAGAGACAGAGAGACAGAGAGACCGAGACAGAGAGAGACAGAGAGACAGAGAGAGACAGAGACAGAGAGACAGAGAGAGACAAAGAAAGACAGAAAGAGACAGAGAGATAGACAGAGACAAAGAGAGACACAGAGAGACACAGAGAGAGACAGAGAGAGAAAGAGAGACAGAGAGAGACAGAGAGAGAAGAAAGAAAGAGAAACAGAGACAGAGACACAGAGAGATATAGAGACAGAGAGAGAGCAGAGAGACAGATAGACAGAGACAGAGAGAGATGGAGAGAGACAGAGAGACAGACAGAGCGATAGAGAGACAGAGAGAGACAAGGAGAAAAACAGAGACAAAGAGACACAGTGAGAGATAGAGATAGAGAGAAAGACAAAAAAGAGATAGAAACAGAGACAGAGAGACACAGTGAGAGATAGAGATAGAGAGAAAGAGAAAGACAGAGAGAGACAGAGAGAAACACAGAGACAGAGAGAGACAGAAAAAGAAAGAGACAGATTGAGAGACAGAGAAACAGAGAGACAGAGACAGAGAGACAGGGAGAAAGACAGAGACACAGAGAGAGACAGAGACAGAGAGATAAAGACAAAGACAGAGAGACAGAAAGTCAGAGACAGAAACAGAGAGACAAGACAGAGACAGAGAAAGACAGAGAGTCAGAGAGAGACAGAGAGATAGAGAGACAGAGAGAGACAGATTCAGAGACAGAGAAACACAGAGACCAAGAGAGATAGAGATAGAGAGACACAGAGACCAATAGAGAGCGATAGAGACACAGAGACAAACAGAGACAGAGAGAGATACAGAGACAAAGAGAGACACAGAGAAAGAGAGAGACAGAGAGACATAGAGAGAGACACTTATTATTGCCTTCTGGGCTAGAGGAAATTGTACCTTGGAATGTCCCTTGCTCAGATCAGGGACCCAATTGTCAAATCAAGTGCTGCCACCACAAATAAAAACATCTGTGATGGCCCGGAGCGATAGTAGAGCAGGGAGGGTGTTAGCCTTGCACGTGACCAACCTGGTTCCATCCCAGCATCCCATAGGGTCCCCGAGCACCCCCAGGAGTAATTCCTGAGTGCAGAGCCAGGAGCAACCCCTGAGCATCGCTGGGTGTGACCCCAAAAAGCAACCAGAGCCCCACCACAGGCACCCACCCACTACCACACCAGGGCCCGGGACCCTCAACTCAGGGAAAACCGTCTGCACATCTATGTCCCTTGAAGCTGTTCACAACAGCCAGAATCTGGAAACAACGCAAGATTCCGAGAACAAAATAGCTGGGTAGAGAAACGATGGTACATCTAGGTCACAGATGGTATGACCGTGGAATACTACGCAGCCAGGAAAAAGATGAAATTTTGTTCTGGCCAGTGGCATGAGGCAGAGGGACAGAGACAGAATCACCTCCCCATATGCAGGACAGACAGAAAAATACTAGGGAAAGAGCAAATGCCTCAAAAGACAACAGAAACTGACCACCCGTCCTCTGTGGGAAGCTGGCTCTGGGCTCCATGGATGGAGCCCATGGACAGCACCGGTAGATGCCCACGTAGCTGCGTCTCCAACTTTCTCCTTACCTTTATACACTCCATTCCAGCCGCCCAGCCGGGTCCCCTCTCCTGGGCTTCCAGGTGAGCCCCGTTATCCGAGGTGAAGTAGACCAGTGTGCAGTTACTCAGTTGCTCCTCGTCTAGTCGCTGCAGGACTTTTCCTGGTGGGGGAAAAGAGAGAACAGGAAAAGGTGGAAACGTTCTGCCCACACCTGGGTCACTCCCATCGCTCGTGGGATATTGTGCAGCTGGTATTATAATGCATATATATGATGTGTCTTTTAGCGCATTTATATAAAAAGGTATATATATATATCTTTTCATATATGCAAAATGAAAAATATATAGTATATAATATATAATGCAAAATACAAAATATATAGTATATATACCATATACAAATATACAGTATATAGTATATGTAGTATATATAGCATACATATACTATATACTGTATACCGTATATCATATACCATATACTGTATACCATATACAGCATATAGTTTATGTAGTATATATAGTATGTTTACTATGTAGAGTATATATAGTATGTTTACTATATAGAGTATATATAGCATTTTACTATTAGAGTATATGTAGTATGTATATATAGCATATATACTATATATTCTATTTGGTATATGTAGCATACTATGTCACTTGATCAATTGACATTCCGTTATTCGTTGGTTGATTTGCTTGAGCAGGTGCCAGTAACGTTTCCATATATATACACATATACTACATATACTATATATATTTATATATAGTTTATATACTATATATACTACATATACTATTACTATGTATACTATAAAAATATATAGTATGTAACATATGATGCAAAACATATAGTATATATTATATACAAATACATAGTATATAGAGTTGATGTATATGCATACTATATATACTACATATACTACATACTATATATACTATATAAATATATCACTTCACTTGTCACTTGTCTTCCCATTGTTCATCGATTTGCTCAAGCGGGCACCAGTAACATCTCCATACGTTCTGTCGCATGCTAGTGTAGCCCAGTAATATAATGCAAAATACAAAATCACTTGTATTACTTGTCTTCCCGTTGTTCATAGATTTGCTCAAGTGGGCGCCAGTAACACCTCCATTCATTGGGAATGAGGTCCATTATTGTTACTGTTTTTGGTATATAGAATATATCAGGATAGCTTGCCAGGTTCTGCCATGGTTCTGGGTTCATCCCAGGGGGTTCCAAAATGCAAAATATACAGTATATAATATATAATGCAAAAAAACAAAATCCATAGATACTAATATATAATGCAAAATACAAAATCTATAGATACTAATATATAATACAAGATATATAGTATATAATATGCAATGCAAAATACATAGTATGTTATATATAACATGTAATATATAAAATATATGTGAGATACTTAATATCCTCTGTGCGATATACTATACATATATACATGCATATGTTTCTACCCTACAGTATATGTTATGAATATGATTATAGATATCATTTCATGCATATACTATGAATGCTATATAATGAGTGACTACTTATCAATATCCTCATGCATTGATCATATAAAATATTTCCGCTGTGAAGTGGAGCCAGACTGACAGCACGGGAGGGAAGGTGTTTGCTGGCACACAGCCAACCCGCGTTTGATCCCCGTCTTCCATATATGATCCCACGCACACCGCTTGGAGAAAAACACTGAACATTGCTGGATGTGACCCAAAATTTAAAGCACAAATTCCTCTGTGTAATACAATAAGATGCATAAAGTATGTATGATTATATTCAGAACATATATTTATATCTACTGCTATACTATAGGTTAATTATATATCATTGTTTGTATATACTATGAATGCTGTATAATGAGTGACTAAGTAACCTACAGTGTCCTAACACACAGATAGTAATATAAAATGTCCTCGTGCAATGAAATAAGATTCATGTGAGTATAATGGCTATATTTATTACATATCATTATATTATGGTAGATGCTATAAATATAATTTCATATCATTATATATTATGTCATATATTATATGTATACATAAATGTGTATATATTACACTAGAAAATATACACATAGGGGCCGTAATGATAGCCCAGCGGGTAGGGAATTTGCCTAGCGCCCAGCCGGCCTGTGCTGGCCTGGGTTCGATCCTCGGCATCCCATAGGGTACCCTGAGCACCGCCAGGAGTAATTCCTGAGTGCAGAGCCAGTAGAAACCCCTGAGCATTGCGGGTGTGACCCAAAAACGCAAAAAAGGGAAGAAAATATATGTATACATATATAATATGTGTACATCTAATAATATATGTTATATGTATTATATGTATATAATATGCTTGACAGTCTTTTTTGCCTTTTTTTCAAGACCCTGAACTAACAGTTTGAGGCTCTTCGTATTCCTGGAGCAAGCAGATGCCATTGGGCTACACTGGCACGTGACAGGGTCCAATGGAAATGTTACTGGCGCCCGCTCGAGCAAATCAACGAATAACGGGATGTTTTAGGACCTAAAACCTGACCTAAAACATGCTATAAATCATTAATATCTATACATATGTAACATTAATGTATATAATATATGTCATTAATATATAAACATATATATAACATGATAGCTTTTAAAATTCCATGTATCATTTGTGATATATGTTATATTTATATATAAAGTATTTATATATTATAATATATGCTTTATATTACATACTATAACTATATAATATAATATATAAACATGTATATAACATGATAACTATTAAAATCCCATGCATCATTTGTGATATATGTTATATTTATATATAAAGTATTTATATATTATAATATATGCTTTATATTACATACTATAACTATATAATATATCATTAATATATAAACATGTATATAACATGATAACTATTAAAATCCCATGCATCATTTGTGATATATGTTATATTTATATATAAAGTATTTATATATTATAATATATGCTTTATATTACATACTATAAATAATATAATGTATATCATTAATATATAAACATGTATATAACATGATAACTATTAAAATCCCATGCATCATTTGTGATATATGTTATATTTATATATAAAGTATTTATATATTATAATATATGCTTTATATTACATACTATAAGTATATAATATATATCATTAATATATAAACATGTATATAACATGATAACTATTAAAATCCCATGCATCATTTGTGATATATGTTATATTTATATATAAAGTATTTATATATTATAATATATGCTTTATATTACATACTATAAGTATATAATATATATCATTAATATATAAACATGTATATAACATGATAATTATTAAAATTCCATGTATCATTTGTGATATATGCTATATGTATATATAAAGTATTTATATATTATAATATATGCTTTATATTACATACTATAAATATATAATATATATCATTAATATATAAACATGTATATAACATGATAACTATTAAAATTCCATGTATCATTTCTTTATATATGTTATATATAAAATACTTATACATTATAATAAATATGCTTTTTATTACATATTATAAATATATAATATATATAATATATTCTATAAACATGTGCAAATAATATAATATGAACTACATAAATACTATATAGGTATATATTATGTTATAAGTCATAATTGTACATAAATAACTATTTTAGACATTCAAATGTAAACATATGTTTGTATATAAACATACACAAATAACATATCATATAAATTAAATATATAATAAATACTATATAAGTATATATTATATTATAAACATATGCAGAAATATATTTTATGTACTTTATATAAACATGCATATGTTTATATAAATACATGCTACTACTGTATAATATAAAATATGTATTACAAAGTATATAATATAAATATATAATTAGAGATAAATATATATTTGGATGTATTTCTATGCAAAGTGACCGTTCTTAGTAATTATATAATGCAATTTTATAATGCAATCATATAATGCGAGGCAAGCATGCATGAAACAGCATCGTATAAACGATAGGCGCGGTATTGTAAAGGATTGTGTTGCAACTGCACAACATTGACTATATCACTTTATTACATAATGCCTCTTTCTCAGCCTATCAGCTCCGACTCAGCCACCGCTCCTGCATCGTAGGTGACAATCATAGATGACGAAACACATTAGCTCCTGCTCACACAAACACCCACATCGCTGCACCCACACGCTTTGGCACACACGGATCACACCACTAGCGCCCACAACCCCTTGGAGCTACTGGAAGGGCAGGTGACATCCATTTCTCAGCATAATTTTATAGGAAACTCCTTTAAAGAGGAGCTGGAGCAACAGCAGAGCAGGGAGGGCGTTTGCCTGCGCATGTGACCAACCTGGTTCCATCCCAGCATCCCATAGGGTCCCCGAGCACCCCCCAGGAGTAATTCCTGAGTGCAGAGCCAGGGGGCCCCTGAGCACCTCCAGGAGGTAATTCCTGAGTGCAGAGCTAGGGGGAGCCCCCAGCAACCCCAGGAGTAATTCCTGGAGTGCAGGGCCAGGGGAGCCCCGAGGCACTCCCAGGAGTAATTCCTGAGTGCAGAGCTAGGGGGAGCCCCCGAGCACCCCCAGGAGCAATTCCTGAGTGCAGAGCCAGGGGAACCCCTGAGCACCTCCAGGAGTAATTCCTGAGTGCAGAGCTAGGAGCAACCCCTGAGCACCCCCAGGAGCAATTCCTGAGCGCAGAGCCAGGGGGAGCCCCCTGAGCACCCCCAGGAGTAATTCCTGAGTGCAGAGCTAGGAGCAACCCCTGAGCACCCCAGGAGCAATTCCTGAGCCCAGAGCCCGGAGGGACCCCTGGGCGGGCAGCTGCGCCCCAGGTCACCCCCCAGGACTCCGTCCAGCACTCACCGACCATCCAATCCAGCTCTTCCACGCTGTCCCCGTAGGGTCCGTATTTGCTGTGACCCACAAACTTGTCTCTGGTGAGAAGTGGGGTGCGGACGTGCAGGAAGGAGAGAAAGAGCAGGAAGGGGGCCAGGCTTGTACCTGGGGAGGGCGGGGACGCCTGGGTGACCCTCCACACACACACACACACACACAGACACACACAGACACAGACACACACAGACACACAGACACATACAGACACAGACACACACAGACACACACAGACACACAGGCACACACAGACACACACAGACACACACAGACACACAGACACACACAGACACACACACAGACACACAGACACACACAGACACACAGACACATACAGATACACACAGACACACAGACACACACAGACATACAGAGACACACAGACACACACAGACACACAGACACACACAGACACACAGACACACACATAGACACAAGACCCATACAGACACACACAGAGATACACACAGACACACACAGATACACAAACACACACAGACACAGACACATACAGACACACACAGATACACAAACACACACAGACACACATAGACATACACAGAGACACACACAGACACACACAGATACACACAGACACACAGAGACACACACAGACCCATACAGACACAGACACACACAGACACACACACAGACACACACAAACACAGATACATACAGACACAGACACACACACAGACACACACAGACACACACAAACAGACACATACAGACACA
>JAJIBD010016359.1:2500-19188 GCA_021461705.1 Cryptotis parvus | reverse complement strand
GTGTTACTCCTGGTTCTGTGCTCAGGAATCACTCCTAGTGGTTTAGGGAATCATATGATATGCCAGAGATTGAACTTTAACCCAGGTTGGCTGCATGCAAAGCAGGTGCCCTAACTGCTGTACTATTATTTATTTTTTTTTTTTTTTTGCTTTTTGTGTCACACCCGGCAATGCTCAGGGGTTACTCCTGGCTCTGCACTCAGGAATCACTCCTGGCGGTGCTCGGGGACCATATGGGATGACGGGGATAGAACCCGGGCCGGCATAGGCCGGCCGCGTGCAAGGCAAATGCCCTACCCGCTGGGCTATCGCTCCGGCCCCTGCTGTACTATTATTACTCAGGCCCACAAAAAAAAAAAAAAAGCCAAAACTTTTATTGAAAATTTTAAAACACTAGGGGCCGAAGCGATAGCCCAGCGGGTAGGGCGTTTGTCTTGCACGCAGTCGGCCTGTGCCGCCCCGGGTTCAATCTCCGGCATCCCATATGGTCCCCAAGCACCGCCAGGAGTAATTCCTGAGTGCAGAGCCATGAATAACCGCTGAGCATTGCCGAGTGTGCCAAAAAGAAAAAAAAAATTTAAAACACTGTTGAAAGAACTCAAAGAGATTTTGTTTGCAGAATGGAGGACTCAGCATTGTTAAAACATCTACACCACCCAAAATTATCTATAAATTTAATGCAACTCCCATAAAAATTCCAATATTTTTTTCAGAAACAAAACACCTAAAAAACAACACATGTAATTTCAAAGCACAATGAGTAGTTAATGAGAAAAATAAATAAAGCTGCACTTCCTTACTTAAAACATATTACAAAGCTTATGTAGTCAAAACAGCACGCTACTGGCATAAAGACAGAAATACAGATAAACAGAACAGAATAAAGGGGCTGAGCAACAGTTCAGTGGGTAGGACACTTGTCTTGCACATGACCAACCTACACTTGCCTTGCACAAACCCAACCCGGTTCGATCCCTGGCATCCTGTATGATCCTCAGAGCCAGCCAGGAGTGATCCCTGAAGCAGAGCCATGGCTCAGCCCTGAGCACCACTGGGTATGGCCCAAAATCAAACAAAAACAAAAATGAATCATAATAGAGAGCCCTGGAATGGTCTCCTCACACATATAGTCAACTGATCTTCAACAAGGGCGCACAGCAAGGAAGAACAGTCTGCAGGGAAGGAGAGATGGCTCGGTGGGCTGGCACACATGCCTTGCAAGTAGAAGGTCTGGGTTCAGTTCCCAGCTCAGCAGCGATGGTCCCCAAATTCCACTAGAGGCAACCCCTGAGCACTAAGCTGAGAGTAGCCCCTGAGCATTGCCAGGTGTTGCCAAAAAATAAATAAGAATAATCTCTTTAACAATAGTTGCTAGGAAAACTGAATCTCTATATACACCCACAGAATGAAGTAGAGCCCTATCCAATATCATGTACCAAAAAAGTACAAAAATTCAAGGGGCCAAAGAAAGCGAACAGCAGGTAACTGCCTTGCATATGGCTGACCTGGGTTCAATCTCCAGTATCCTTTATTGTCCCCAAAGCACCACCGGGAATGATCCATGAGCACAGAGCCAGGGAGTAAGCCCGAACACCACTGGTATAGTTAAAAAAAAAAAACTCAAAATGGATGACAGAACTAAATGTACCTGAAACTATAGCAATCTTGGAAGGATACATAGTGGGTAAAGCTTCATGATAACTGAACTTGACCATGAGTTCTTGGATGTGACAATAAAAGTGCAATCCACAAAAGCAAAAATAGATAAATGAAAGTCTCAAACAACAAAGCAAAAAAAACTACGCATAGGGGCCGGAGCGATAGCCCAGCAGGTAGGGCGTTTGCCTTGCACGCGGCCGGCCTGTGCCGACCAGGGTTCGATCCCCGGGCATCCCATATGGTCCCCCGAGCACCGCCAGGAGTAATTCCTGAGTGCAGAGCCAGGAGAAACCCCTGAGCATTGCCAGCTGTGACCCAAAAAGCAAAAAAAAAAAAAACCACCTATGCATAAAATAGGACACATTTACTAACTATATATCTACTAAGAGGGTAAAACATGGAATAAATGATAAACTCAACCAAACCAAATCCAACCCAAGGACCAGGGAGAGGCCTCAGCTGTAGGCACTTAGTTTGCATGCATGAGGCACCGGGTTCAATCCCTGAACAGCAAATAAATTGAAAGAGCCGAAAAGATAGTACAGAGGGTAGGGCTCTTGCCTTGCACATGGACAATCTGGGTTTGATGCCCAGCACCCTATACATTCCCCCTGAACACTGGCAGGAATGCTCCCCAAGCACAGACCCAAGAGTAAACCCCAAGCACTACAGGGTGTGACCCCAGACAACAATAATAACAACACTGTTAGTCACAGAATCTTCCCTGCCACGTGACATAGTGATCCCACTTCTAAAAGTATTTATTTATTTATTTATTTATTTATTTATTTATTTATTTATTTTTGCTTTTTTTTTTGGGGGGGTCACACCCGGCAATGCTCAGGGGTTTCTCCTGGCTCTGCACTCAGGAATTACTCCTGGCGGTGCTCGGGGACCATATGGGATGCTGGGGATCGAACCCAGGCCGCATGGGCTGATTGAGTGCAAGGCAAATGCCTTACCCACTGGGCTATCGCTCTGCCCCCGCTTCTAAATTTATATCCAAAGAAAATGAAATCACTCTCTGAAAAAGAAACTGGCATTCCCTTGTTCTGTGGCATTATTCACAATAGCAAGGAGGCAGATGCATCCTACAAGTCCATGGATGGGCGAACTGCTACAAAAAATGTGATACGCGCATAGAACATCATGATCCAGCCGCTAGGGAAGAAAACCCTACTGAGAGTCCCTGGAAGAAGTTTGAGCACTTCATGCAAAGTGAATAAGCCAGACAGTGAAAGCAAATACCATATGATCTCACTTAGATGTGGAATCCAAAACAGATTTAACTCAGAAACCGTGAGCAATCTGAGGGTTGCCAGAGGTAGAGGTGGGAGAAAAGAAGAGATGCGCAACAAATCAAACTTCCACTACAGGGTCAGGGCAACAGCACAGTGGGGAGGCCGCTGGTCATTCCTAGCACAGAGCATGAAGTAGCCCCTGACACAGCCAAATGGGGTCCAAACTCCAAACAATAACAGAAAGTTTCTTCAAGAGAAAGTTTGAAATGCCTTCATCACACACAATGCTACTAATCATTATTTCTTTGGGGTGCAAACCTACTGTACTCAGGGGCTACTCAGGATTCACAGCTCAGAGCGTCACTCCCAGTGGTGCTCAGTGCCTAAATATATAAATAGATAGCTAGATAGACAGACAGACAGACAGACAGACAGACAGACAGACAGACAGACAGACAGATAGATAGATAGATAGATAGATAGATATAGGTAAGCTATCATGTAGACACCTGCAACTTTCACAATTTATTATTATTATTATTATTATTATTATTATGTGGGGCCAGAGTAACAGTACAGTGGGCAGGGTGCCTGCCTTGCATGTGGCCAACTCAGTTTCATTCCCAGCACCTGGGTACAGAGCCAGGAATAAGCCCTGAGAACTGCTGGGTGGGAGTGGCCAAAACTTTATATGCTACTTATGTTCCAAGAAAACTGGGGTGTGGGATGAGCAAAGAAGGGCAGAACAGACCTATCATACATTATTCAGTATTTAAAAAAAAAGAAACTGTGGCAGGGTTGGAGATAGCACAGCGGGTAGGGTGTTTGCCTTGCATACGACCAACCTAAGTGCGATCCCGGCATCTCAAATGGTCCCCTGAGCACCGCCAGGGAGTAATTCCTGAGTGCAGAGCCAGGAGTAAGCCCTGAGCATCGCTGAGCTTGGCCCCAAAACTAAGTAAAATAGTTTTAATTAAAAGAGAGTAAGAAATTGTAGCATATGTTGCAATGCGGAGAGTTTTCAGAACATTATGCTGGTAAAAGAAGTCTGCCGCAGAGAGAAAGGGCTGACAGGATTCTGCTTCTCTGAAGCTCCCGAGGAAGCCAGCGAGAGCTGCAGAAAGAAGACTGGCAGCTGCCAAGAGCCAGGCTGGTAAGGCAGGGGAGAGAGAAAAGTTGTGTTCAGGGGGTACAGAGTTAGTTTTTGCGGGGCCAGAGAGATGGTACGGTGGGTCAGGCATTTGCCTTGCATGCAGCTAGCCGGGTGTTGATCCCCCGGCATCTCATGTAGTCCCCAAGCCTGCCAGGAGTGATCCCTGAGTGTAGCCAAGAGAAAGTCCTGAGCACCGCCAGGTGTGGCCCAAAAACAAACGAAAACTAAAAACAAAAAATGTTTTGTCAGATAGCATGCAGTCTCAAACGCGGCTGGGGAAGCTGGAACTCCGCTCTCCCCAGGCTCAGCTGACCACGGGGCTCCCAGGAGGACAGATGGGTTTTAGGAGTGGACCCATCACCTCTGGGGGTCCCGGAAGCAGTCGGATGAAACTCGCCCACCACACTAGCCACCACCTTCGCTGTCCGGACGCTGGGATACTACCTCATGACCAGATTAACAGAGCAAAACCAGTTCGAGCCCAGGTCAGCGGCTCCCAGAAGCGGGAATCGCTGGGAATTCGTCAGATGGAGTCAGGGGTCAGCCATTCCCGCCTCCATTTTGTCGAGCCTGGTGGCCCCGCCCTGTAGCTGCCCTGGGGCGACCAGCCATAGCATGCAGTCTCAAACGAGGCTGGGGAAGCTGGAACTCCGCTTTCCCCAGGCCCAGCTGACCATGGGGCTCCCAGGACAGATGGGTTTTGGGAGTGGGCCCATCACCTCCGGGGGTCCCGGAAGCAGCCGGATGAGACTCGCCCACCACACTAGCCGCCACCTTCGCTGCCCAGATGCTGACCAAGCAGCCGCGCGGTCCATCAAACTAGTGGAAACAGTTATGCCCTTTAATGTACTGCATTCTATGATGTGTAGGAAAGTTTGGTGAAGGGAGAGATAGAGAGGAGAGAAAAGATATACAGAACCCGCCAAGTAGTTGAGGTGTGGGAGGGTGGAGGGAGGTGGGGACATTGGTGATGGGAGATGGGTTCGGGTGGAGAGATGGGTGTTGGAACACTGTAGAACCTAAACTATACATGAGCATCTTGCAATTGTATGTCTAAACGTGGTGTAATAAAATTTGGGGAAAAGAAAAAAATAATAAAATAAAAATATTTAAAAAATGTTTTGTCAGTGGGAGATGTGACTCACAGTGTTATCACACACACAGAGGAAAAAAAAACCAACCAAGAGCAAAAGAACAAAAAGTGAGTCTTGCAAAATGAGAACGTTCTAGAGATCTGTACCTGCAGTTACAGTTGTGTATCCTAACCTGCAAATGTGGCTCTAAGACGCTAATTTTAATGTT
Organism: Cryptotis parvus; assembly: GCA_021461705.1. Classification (NCBI taxonomy): domain Eukaryota; kingdom Metazoa; phylum Chordata; class Mammalia; order Eulipotyphla; family Soricidae; genus Cryptotis; species Cryptotis parvus. The sequence continues at coordinate 13,833 of JAJIBD010016359.1, read as the reverse complement.
TTCACCACAAGAAAAAATATTGATGTCCAGAAATTTAATTGCAGCAATTAAATCATCTCTGTGTGTGGATGTGACTCAAGCTTAGTCCTTTCTTGTGTAGCTCAATGATGCCAAAGAGACTAGATAATGTTAAATGGACAGCAGCCAAGAAAGAGAGAAAATAATGTCTCACGAAGACAGGGAACACCAGGTTTTCAGGACAAAAATTCATGCATCACTCTAGGCACACTGAGAACAGGGATTTCCAAGGAAGATGCTCAAAAGCAGCTTAGATAAGTGGTCCCTGGGCTCCTAAGCGGTGCCTTGTGGGAGATGGAACTGGCCAGCAGGTGGTTGGTTGGATGGAATCATGGAAGGAGAAAGTGCAGAAAGTAAGGAGGAAAAACTCGAGGAAACTAGGGGCCGGGAGAGGTGGTATGCAGGCAGAGTGCTTGCCTTGCACCACGGCTGGCCCACGTTCAAACCCTGACCCCCCATATGGTCCTCTGAGTCTCCTCCCAGGAGTGATCCCTGAGTTCAGAGCCAGGAGTGAACCCTACACCGGGTGTAGCACAAAAACAAACAACAACAAACAAACCAAAGTTCTAGGAATCAAACCCAAGAGACAGAGAGGGGGCCAGAGCGATAACACAGCGGGTAGGGCATTTGCCTTGCACACACTGACCCGGCCTGATCCTTGGCATCGCATATGGTTCCCCCAAGCACCACGAGGGAGTACATTCCTGAGCTCAGAGCAGGAATAACCCCTGAGCACTGCTGGGTATGGCCAACAACAACAATAAGAGAGAGGGACCAGACTGATAGCACAGTGGGGAGGGTGTTTGCCTTGCACGTGGCTGACCCATGTTTGATCCTCGGCATCCCATATGTCCCCTGAGCACCGCTAGGAGTAATTCCTGAGTGCAGAGCCAGGAGTAACCCCTGAGCATTTCCAGGTGTGACCCAAAAGGCAGAGAGAGAGGAGGGAGAGAGAGAGAGAGGGAGAGAGAGAGAAAGAGAGAGAGAGAGAGAGAGAGAAAGGAGGGCTTGGAAACACAGCATCAAAATGAGTAAAAGGAACAGAAACTGGAAGAGAATATATAAGGAAGGAGGCTCCTCCTCAGAGGGGAAAGAGCTCACGTGGTGGGGGAGCCCAGGCACTTACCTATGAGGCCCTGGGCTGTTTGCATGCAGGGCTGGGGAAAAGGCAGTTTCCTCTTGATACTTCAGTTATTAGCAATGATCCACAAGCAAGAACCTTGAGTCTTTGTGTGTAAAACAGAAACAACCATGACAGCCAGGAGAATGCTCCAGGTTTGATTAAAAAGAATGTATATTCTACTGATATCAGTGGGATGTTCTACACACGTGACTTAGGTCATTTTTCAAGTCTTGTACATACTTACTCATTTTCTGTCCAGTTCATCCATTGTTTATTGAGAGCAGCGTATCAAGACCTCAACTATTTTTGTTGGATGATCAAGTTTCTCTCTCAATTCTGTCACTTTGGGCTTCATAAATTTGGGGAATCTGTTCTTTGGTTGGTGTTTTATACATTCCTTGTTGAGTTGCCCTAGTCATCATGAAAAGTGTCCTATATCACCAACAATAGCAACAACTAAGTAATAATAATGCCATGCCATAGGCTATGCCAGGATATGCCAAGTAGAATCTGTGAATGGCTCCGCATGGTGACACAAGCTCGCATGCTCAGTGGACCAACCGGGGAGCCAGCAGTGGGGGGGGCTAAGGGACAGAGATGATTCAAAGTACACAGTGGCTGTGACAATGTGGATGTCCCAGGAGGAAAATCCATTTCAAAAGGCTGTCAATCAAGGAAGTGGAGACAGGACAGTGCAACAGCGCTCACTCTTTGCAGAGTGGTATTTTATAAACCATCCAGCTAGCAGTCTCCCACCTCTATGCAGCCCCTCCCAAGTTCAAATGAAAGCAAAAAAAAATTGGGAGAAGAACTGAAACCCGCCTCACCATGAGCCATCTCTGCTGGTCAGCACGGAGCAGGGAGGGGCCGGGGCAGTCTCTCTCCATCTATGCCAACGCCAGAGGACTAGATTGAAAAGTGCCATTGTAAAGAACCCCAGGCTCTGCTGCCCACCGTGTGACTCTGCCTCCCATCCTAAAAATAACTTGAAAGACCCTTTATCCTTCCTCCCACAGACTGACCCTTAAAAAAAAGCCAAGTCTTTGTTAAGTGAACAATACATGGGCTTCACGCTGACCACTGCTTTTGAGGAAAAGTGTCCTTTCCTGGGGCTCGAAAGACAGAACAGTGGGTAAGGCACTTGCCTTGCACACGGCTGACCCGGGTTCAATCACTGCCACCCCATGTGGTCCCCAGAGCTCTACCAGGAGTGATCCCTGAGCACAGAACCAGGAGTAAGCCCTGAGCACAGCTGGGTGTAGCTCAGTCTCGGCCACCCCACACACACACACACACACAAAGAAGAGTAAGTGTACCTCCCAGTCCCCTCTCTACCGATAGCCACACGCAGGTGTAGTCGTAGGGAAAGACGGGGCATGAAGGGGGGAGCACGGCTGCTAACTGGGAGGTGACACCTCTCTCTGCATGAGGAGGGGGCACAGAGAAAAAGGCTAGAAAAGTCTTTTGAAACCTCCCTTAATGGGCTGAGATAGTGCAGCGGTGATCTGTGTGGCACACACCCTATCTGGTTGGTTCCATTCCCAGCACCATATGGTCCCCTGAGTCAAGGTACAGACTTGGACACCTCCCTCTCACCCCAGTACACCTAGATGGCTTGGGTAGTTGAGCAACTCGCGGCCCAAGCAACGTCACATCCTCCAGCCTTGGCACTGAACAAATAACCTGGTGGGCAGAGAACTGCCAGAGGGGCCCTGGGGCCTCCTGAGCCCTGCTTGGTAGCACCCTGCTTCCCCCCCTAAATAGAACCCAAGAAACAAAAACCTCCATTTGTCAAAACTATCAAATGACAAAGTACAGAGGAACTAAGCTAAGCCTTGTTTCAGCCCACGCTGATCTGCTAAAGGAAAGTCTGACGGATCCTGAGAAAGAGGCTCACAACTGGACCCCACTACCCGCTCTCCAGAGAGATTCAAGATGAGATAGCGCCCTAGGGGCTGTGAGCACAGCAGGCACAGCTGGACGTGTTGATTCAGGGGCACAGAAAACGACTCAGTTTAATCTGATTGCTCAAAGGCATTTGCGTCCACTCCCTCCTGGCCAGTCATGGGTCTCTAAGGCATTTGCGTCCACTCCCTCCTGGCCAATCATGGGTCTCTAAGGCATTTGCGTCCACTCCCTCCTGGCCAATCATGGGTCTCTAAGGCATTTGCGTCCACTCCCTCCTGGCCAGTCATGGGTCTCTAAGACATTTGCGTCCACTCCCTCCTGGCCAGTCATGGGTCTCTAAGGCATTTGTGTCCACTCCCTCCTGGCCAGTCATGGGTCCCTAAGACATTTGTGTCCACTCCCTCCTGGACAGTCATGGGTCTCTAAGGCATTTGTGTCCACTCCCTCCTGGCCAGTCATGGGTCCCTAAGACATTTGTGTCCACTCATTCCTGGCCAGTCATGGGTCCCTAAGACATTTGTGTCCACTCCCTCCTGGACAGTCATGGGTCTCTAAGGCATTTGTGTCCACTCCCTCCTGGCCAGTCATGGGTCTCTAAGACATTTGTGTCCACACCCTCCTGGCCAGTCATGGACTATGTCAAGCTTCTGAGCTAGGTGTACTGCTCTGGCCAGCAAGGGGAGAAATCAGAGAAGGGAAAGAGGAAACTGGGAAGAGCTTCTTTCTGCTAAAAAGGGCAAAATTGCCTACCAGGAAGAAACCACTTTCCTATGGGCCAACGGGAGTTTGATCGTATGTCCCCTGAGCCCCACCAGGAGTAATCACTGAGCAGAGAACCAGGTATAAATAAGCCCTGGGAACAGACAGGTGTGGCCAATATATATATTTAAGTGAACAAGTGTAGAAAATCCTGGTGTGCAGTGGCAGCACTCAAACTCAATCCACAGAAGCTAGTACTTTCACTAAAGAGATGGAAGCAAGAATTTTTTTCCATAACACAAGTTTTAAATCCATCTACACCAAAAATAAAGTGTAGGACTAGGCCCCCTGGCCCAGTCCAACATAGCTCCAAGGGTTCCCTCAACGTGCGGGGAGGGGCCACGCTGGCCGAGTTTGGAACAGGGATTTGGGCCCCTCCTCCCAGTAGCAATTATGGACCTCATTCCCATGACCTGAAGGAGTAGTTTGAGGCTCTTCCTGTTCCTGGAGCAAGCAAATGCCCTTGGGCTACACTAGCACGTGACAGGATGTATGGAGATGTTACTGGTGCCCGCTCCAGCAAATCGATGAACAACAGGAAGACAAGTGATACAAGTGATACACCAAAATAGGATTTTGGGGACTGGGAATGTGGCTCAGGATGGAGCACATGCCTTCATGTATGAGGTCCTTCCTGGGTACCACAAAGCTCTCACACATCACTGAGTATGACATCAGACACACACCACCACAAACTTCAAAGACCAATAAAGGACCAGCAGTATGGAACCAGATCAAAGGTTTGTATTAGTATTTTATACAAAAGGGATGTTTTTCTCTTGGTTATTGGGCTCCACCCAGCAATATTCAGGGCTTGCTCCTGGCTCTGGACTCAGAGGACACCCCTGGCAGGTTTGGGGGAACCACAGGGCCTGTGGGGATCAAACTCAGTTCACCCACATGCAAAGAAAGTGCCCTAATCACTGTACCATCACTCTGGCCCCTAAAAAATGGCTCTTTTTGCGGGTTTGGGCCACACCAGGTTACTCCCTGGCTCTGCACTCAGTTATTACTCCTGGCATTATTTCTGATAATATGGGATGCCAGGGATGAAACCCAGTTTGGCTGTGTGCAAGGCAAATACCCTACTTTCTGTACTACTGCTCTGGCCCCACAAGAGGAATATTTAGTTATTTAGTTATTTATTTTTAATTTATTCAAACTTCTTTATTTATTTGTTTGTTTATTTTGCTTTTTGGGTCACACCCGGCAATGCTCAGGGTTACTCCTGACTTTGCACTCAGGAATTACCCCTGGCGGTGCTCGGGGACCATATGGGACGGTGCCGGGGATTGAACTTGGGGGGTGCCACATGCAAGGCAAACGCCCTACCCGCTAGTGCTATGGCTCCGTCCCCACAAGAGGGATTTTTATAGTAGATAGTTCTAGATGGGAATAGAGAGATGAAGGAAGAAACATATGTTCTGAGATATTAATAGTGTTTATCTTTGGGTAATGGGATTGCAGGTGCTTTTTTTCTATATTAAACTTTATAAAAATAGAAATGCAGCAGCAAAGGTTAAATCACAATAGAGAGAGAAAAAGGCAAAATTGTCATCCTACCAAGCCAGATTGAAAAGTCTCTCAAATACAGAGCAAGTGTTCTAAGACCTAAGAGGATAAAGAAAGAGACAAGATTTGAGAATCAGAAAACGGATGTACAACCTAAGGCTTATAGTGATTCTTAAGAGAGATACTGGACAGAGATATCAGAAGTTCTCATCAAAGCACTTACTGAAAAATATTTTTTCTAGACATTAAAAAAAATAATGTGTACAGATAAAGGTTAGCCACGCAGGAGAAGACAGAAGAAAAGGAAAACTGCTGACAATATTTCTTTTTTTTTTTTTTTTTTTTTTTTTGTTTTGGGGTCATGCCCGGCAATGCTCAGGGGCTACTCCTGGCTCTGCACTCAGGAATTACTCCTGGCGGCGCTCGGGGAACCATATGGGATGCCGGGGATTGAACCCAGGCCGGCATGGAGCCGGCCGCGTGCAAGGCAAACGCCCTACCCGCTGGGCTATCGCCTCCGGCCCATGCTGACAATATTTCAACCAGCACCATCTCTGACCACCGTCAGGGGAGATCCTGAGCACCCAGCCAGGAGTGAGCCCTGAGGCACAGCTGGCTGTGACCCAAAAAATTATAAAAAGTTTGATTAGGTTTCAGCAAAACTGAATGAAAAAGAGAATTATTTTGGCTAAATTTTATTTTTTTATTAGTAGGTTAAAAACTAAATCTACACACTCGAAGAAGTGTATATACTATTATAGCCACATATGTGTGTACATATACAGTCAAGCTCCTTTTAAAAAGAATGAAAATCACCCTTGCCTTAAGACTTGTCTGGGGGCTGGAGCGACAGTCCAGCGGGTAGGGCGGTTGCCTTGCACACGGCCGGACCCAGGTTCGATCCAGGGCATCCCATATGGTCCCCTGAGCACTGCCAGGAGTAATTCCTGAGTGCAGAGCCAGGAATAACCCCTGGGCATTGCCAGGTGTGACCCAAAAAAAAAGGCAAAAAAAAAAAAAAAGACGTAATACCGTAATACCACCAGGAGACAGGAAGGAGACCCAACACATCCAATGCTCTCAGATCAGAAACCATTCAGAAAACATCCCACTCACTTCTGAAACTTGCAAAGGCTTCCAGGAGGTGTATCAGCTCCTCTCACTCACCCCGACTCAGGCAGAGCAGCTTCCAGAAAGAGGAACTACGAAAGGGCTGTGCTCTTCAACCTAGCCCATCCCAGAAAAGGGGCAGCTGACCACAGGAGTCTAGCCCTCAGGTCTGACCACATGCTGCCTGACGCCGACCAAATAAGGGCTGGGAAAAGCAAGGAGGGAAAGGAGTTCTCACAACTGGTCCCCTCTTCCCGGGGCATTAAAGTAAGAGTGGCGGCTTTCTCCTGAAATGTTTGTAAGGGGGAGGGCAAAAAGGTTCAAGGACTCACCACATTTTTACCCTTTGGGAAATAAAGAGGAGCCGAGCAGCGTGGGACATCGAGTAACAACCATCCGCTAAGTCACAAAAGGGGAGGGTCCCACTGGCTCCTGAGGTTCACTGAAACTCTGATCCTGCGCCATCACCAGACCCTCCCCGGTGTCCCTTGGGCAGGGGCTGACCCTCGTGGTAGTCCCCCGGGCTGGCTGGGGCTGTTGGTGGTCCCTGGAGAGTCGTGGGCGCTCCTTGAGAGGCGGCCTGTGCACCACGTTGGTCTCTTTGAGGGTTCCCGAGGGGACACGCGGAGGGCATGGCGGGCGGGAAGAGGGCGCGTGTCGCGAGCGCGAGGCGGCCTTACCCCCGGCCCGGTGGAGACGGTGACTTGCGCGTACGTGGCTCCCGGCGGCGGCCGCCGGGCCCGAGACGCCGTTGAGCGCCGCCACGCGCACGGTGTAGCGCGCCCCGGGGCCGCAGGTGCAGCAGCGTAGCGGCGCGTTCCCGCAGCCCGGCCTGGCGCGGCACGAAGGCCACGCGCGGCCCGCACGGCTCACACGCGCCCGCCGGGCCCTCGCGGCCGCAGTGCAGGCACAGCAGCGAGTAGGTGACGTCGGAGCGGCCGCCCGAGTCGGCCGGGGGCAGCCAGCGCAGCCGCAGCGCCAGCGGGGAGCGGCTCAGGCTGTACTGCAGGTCCTGCGGCGCCGAAGGCGGCCCTGCGGGGGACCGGGCCGTCGGGGGGGCTGCCGGGGGAGCGCCAGGTGGGGAAGGAGAGGGGCGAGGGGAGGGCACCGAGGGGCCGGACCTGGTCGGACCGCCTAGAGGCCAGGACAGTCGGGGTAGGAGGAGAGGTCGCCTGGGGTGGCGGAGGGTGTGGCTTGGTGGAGGTGAGCAAGAGGACAAGACTAGGGGCTGCGAGGACCGAGAACAAAGAGTGAGGGGGCGGTTGCACCCTCCCGTGCGGTGGGAGAGCAGGGGTGAAGTGTGGCGCAAGGGTGGGCGGCGGTGATTCACCCAGAAGTCGGACCTTGAGACCTTGTTTCCTCCCCAAGGCCCTGCCCCATCCCCTGCTCTGGGCTCCCCCCCCTCCTCCCACTCCCCCACCATTCTCAGGCTCTCCAGTGCGTGCGGGGGGGCCCCCCAGCCCTCCCCAACACCTCCATCGTGCCTTGAGGACCATGCCCAACGCCCCCGCCCCCCCCCCCCCCAGAACACAGGCGGACTCACGGGTGCAAGAGGCTGAGGGCGGGTCGGTGGGTGAGCGTGCGTAGCTGTCCTGGCACACGCAGAACGTGGAGGCGCTTTCCAGGGCCCTGCTGTGCTCCGGGCAAGGGCGAGCAGAGGGGCCATCTCCAGGACACCTTGTAAAATCCTGGGGACAGGCTGCCGAAGAGCGTGAGGAGCTTCCCCACACAGCTTCTTGCTCCTGCCTTCCCTGCTCCCCCTCGATGGGGTTTATCTCCAACAGTAGTGATGGAGAACGCGCCCCCCATCTCAGCTGTTCCCACTGCCCAGTGGAGTGCCCGCAACAGACAGAACCACCACTATTTCCTAAAGCTTAGGGCTGCTCGATGTGTGCCAAATCAAGGGAGTGTTTGTACTTGTAATTCATTTAATCCTTGCAACTTGGCCCCCTAAAAATAAAGCAGGAAGGGCTCAGAGAGATTAAAGAACTTGCTCAAGGTCCCACAGCGCATAACTGGTGGGATCCCAGCCCAGGGCGACTATTTCAGTCCACACCATACAGCCCTGATGCTCTTGGAGGAAATGGAGCCACACTTTGTGGTCTGTTTGGGGACAGGGGTCCCACCCAGCGATGCTCTGGGCCTACTCCTGGCTCTGCCCTCAGAAATCACTCCTGGCAGGGCTGAGATGCCGGGAATCATACCGGTTGGCCCCATGCAAGATGAACACCCTACCCTACCTACACCCTACCAACACCCTACCCACCCTATCACTTCCAACCCTCGTTTTGTAGACTTGATGTGAAGAGAGAGAGATGTAAAGAACCCTGGGGCAGTTTCACCATTATCCAGAAACATCTACTCAGTTACACACACACACACACACACACACACACACACACACACACACACACACACACACAGAGTCAAGGCTCCTTCCCCTAACTCCACGCTTGGGTTAGTGCCTCATCAATCCTCTACTGACATGGTTGGTTCCAAAACAAGTGGAAGCACTTAGAGAAAGAAGGGAACAGTGAAGGTGAGGTTCTTGGGGCCAGAGGGATAGCACAGTGGGTAGGGCATTTGCCTTGCACGCGGGCAACCAGGGTTTGATCCCTGGCATTCCATATGATCCCCTGAGCACTGCCAGGAGTAATTTCTGAGTGTAGAGTCAGGAATAACCCATGAGCATTGCCAGGTGTGACCAAAAAAAAAAAAAAGTTTGTGGTTCTAATCTTGACTTCTTCTCTCACTTCCTGCCTCCCCTATGACGGCTGGGCTGTTAATATCCCAGCAAACTGGCTTTACTGCTGAGTTGCACCACTTATTTGCTGTGTGGCCTTAGGCACATTGGTTGACCTCTTTGTTTTTTGTTTTTTGCTTTTTTGGGTCACATCCAGCCATGCTCAGAGGTTACTCTTGGCTCTGCACTCAGGAATTACTCCTGGAGGTGCTTGGGGGACCAAATGGGATGCCGGGATCGAACCCAGATCAGCCTAATCTACGGCAAACACCCTACCCAATGGACTACCACTCCAGCCCCTGGTTGACCTCTTTGAACCTTCCATAAAACACCTATCTTAAAAAGGCTGTAGGAGAATCAACTGAAACTTGTAAACTGCTTAAACAGGCAATACTCACACGATAATGGTAGTAATCACTGTTTTTCCAACCCAGGACTGAAGTGTAAACTGTTAAACACTCACTTAAAGAAAATTGAGACTGGAGAGATAGTGCAGTGGGTAGGGAACTTGTCTTGCAAGTGGCATACCTGGGTTCAATCTCTGGCACATCATATGATTCCCTCAAGCACTGCCAGGAGTAATTCCTGAGCACAGAACCAGGAGTAAACCCTAAGCACCACCAGATATAGCCAAAAAGGAAAAAAATATCACTAGCTGGGCTAGGAAGGGAGACTGGGCCTCCACTCAAAGTCAGTGCTTCTTCCCTGGTTCCGTGCTCCTTCCCCTGCCCCAGCCCCCCAGACTTCTCTGGCCCTTCCCCTAGTAGAGCTGTTTATGGGAAGGCTGGCTGCCCTCCAGCCCCCAGATGCTGTCAGTCCACAGGAGAGCTGCTGGAGAAGAACTTCCAGGCTGTCTGGAGCAAGGTGGTCACTGGGGGCTACCCCTGTCTGCAAGGGCTGAGAATGGGAGGGCCACCTTGCCCTGAGTTCTAAGCAGTAGACGTCTTCAGGCAGAGGCTTCTCATCCAGGAACCTCCAGAGGCCTTCAAAGAAAAGCCTGGGAACCTGCTCACCCCTCAACGCTGTGGCAACAACTGGTCTCAGAAGACCTGGGTTCCTTGGGGTCAGAGCTACATAGTACAGCAGGCAGGGCAGTTGCTTTGCATGGAGTCCACCTAAGCCTTATCCTTGGGATCCCATATGGTCTCTAAGCCCCAGGGGTGATCCTTGAGTGCAGAACCAGTGAACCCTGAGCCTTGATCACCACTGAGTATGGCCAAAAAAAAGTTTTGAGTTCCAGCATTCAGAGGAATTCTGCCATTTTCCATGACTCTAGCTTCAAGAAACATCAGCCAGAGATCTGAGAACTAGCTCAGCTGAAGTACAAGGTTTGCATGCCAGAGGCCTGGTTGAGTCCCTAGCACCTCATGGTCCACTAAGCACTGAGCTGGCAATAGGCCCTGAGTGCATGCAAGCAAGCAAGCAAGCAAGCAAGAAAGCAAGAAAGCAAGCAAACGAAAGAAAGAAAAGGCATCAGTCAAAAGGGAATGATCCCAATGGCAGGTCCATCTTCCCTGTAAACTTGATCTGCTTGCAGAGTTGCTCAGGGAGGGAGACAGTGCTAGAGGTGCCCTGTGAGTGTGGGAGTGTATGTGTGTGTACTAGAGGTGCCATGTGACTCTGTGTGTGTGTGTGTGCACGCGTGCTTGGAGGTGCCATGTGAGTGTATCTGTGTATGTGCTAGAGATGCTGGAGATATGGTTGTGTGTGTGTGCTGTTAGTATTGTGTGACTGTGAGTGTGTGCCTGGAGGTGCAGCATTGCCCCTGGCCTCTGTCCTGGGTGGGCTGAGTATAGGCCCCCTCGTCCCTCCCCTCTCTACTCCAGTCAGGAGTCAGAGCAGCAGCAAGTCTAGTTGCTGCACACTGGCCCTCCCAGGCTCGCAGTGGCTGCTCCCCCTCAGTTCCAGCCTAAACCTCGACTCACGCTCAAGTGAGCCCAAGCTCTGCTGAGAGATGTCAGGTAGAAACTTATTCCTGTGTCATATGCCCAGAGCCCACAGGGGGCTCCCTGTGTGCCCCAGCACCCCTATTCTTAGCATACCTGCTTGGACCCCACTGCTCAACACAATCTGACACAGGGTTGGAAATAGTTCCCCCACAAAGAATCCACATTTTTTTTTTATTTTTGGGTCACTCCCAGCGATGTGCAGGGGTTACTC
>JAJIBD010016358.1:0-35182 GCA_021461705.1 Cryptotis parvus | reverse complement strand
AACCTTGAGAGCCACCAGTGTGGCCAAAAACAATAAAAGTGGGCCTTAGGGGCCTGAGTGACTACAGAGGATAGAGCTCTTGCCTTGCACATAGCCAACCTGCATTCGATCCCTGGTACAGTCCTGAGGGAAAGAGCCAGGAGTAAGCCCTGAGCACTGCTGGGTGTAGCCCCCAAAAAAATAAAAAGTAAACCTCAGCCACCCAGTAAGGTCTAGGGGCCCCAGACCTGTCCCTTCAGGAGATAAGGTTGAGAAAACCCTAACATGAAAATTAATAGTGCCTGGGTCAGAGAGATAGTACAGTGGGGGGGCATTTGCCTTGCATGTGCCCAACCCGGGTCTCAATCCCTGGCATCCCATGGGTCTCTGAGGGACCCCTCAGGACTAATTCCTGAGTGCAGAGTCAGGGAATAACCCCCTGAACATCACCAGGTGTAACTTAAAAAGCAATCAATCAATAAATGAATGAAGAATGAATGAATGAATATATAAATAGATAGATAAATAAAGAGGGGAGGGGGAGGAGATACTGTACCCAAGACCCTGCCTGTTCCCCTTGGGTCCACAGGGTGAACTGAACTTACTACAGAGTGAAGAGCAAGAGCCCAGGGTGGTGGGTATGAGGAACAGCCAAAATGGGCCTGCAGTGTAGCGACACGGTGGCAGGTGTGGAGCTCAGCGGTAATCCCTGTGCAGACAGACCACTGGATAGGACACCCAGCACATAGCTCTTCACACTGGGCTCTTGAGGAGACCTAGTCTGGCAGGAGCTGGCCAGATCCAGGGGCTATGGCGGAACAGCAAATCAGTGCCATGTCGGGCCAGAGCAGAGCAGTGGGCACTAGGTGACATGGAGCGGTAACCTCAGATCGAGGCAGGAACCCTCACAGGTGTGTGTGTGGCGGGGGCCCATTTTGTCTCCCTTGCAGCTTAAAGGCAGTGAAATATGGGGGCTGGAGCAATAGTACAGTTGGGAGGGGCGTTTGCCTTGCACATGACCACCCTAGGTTCAATCCCCAGCATCCCATATTGTCCCCAAGCACCTCCAGGAGTAATTCCTGAGTGCAGAGCCAGGAGTAAGCCCTCAGTATCGCCAGGTGTGACACAAAAAGCCAAAAATAAATAAAAGGTGGTGATGAATGATCTTTTTTTTTGGGGGGGTGGGTTTTGTCTCAGACCATAAAGCAGATGCAGCAGAGGATGCTGGAACTCCGAAAGACACTGCAGAAGGAGCTGGTGAGGTGTCCCAGGGCCACGTGAAAGCAGGGGTCTGATTGCAGATGGCTTTGCAGTGAGCAAGCTGTGGAGCAGCTGGACCTTAGGCCTGTGCTGTCCTCCCCACTGCCTGTCTAGTGCCCAGTGTTCAGGAAGGTGGTAGAGCTCTAGGCCACCCCCTTGACTTGGGTAATGTCACCTCAGTATAGACTCAGGGAAAGGCCAAGCTTTCTTAATGTTTGTTGCTTCCTAGTGGCAGAGATTCAGGGGGGGTACAGGCATGTCCCTATGGGAGGGCAGCTGAGCCTCTTTAGGGTCACTGACCTGCCTTGAAGGGATTGATGCAGCATCATTCTGTTGGTTTTTCAGAAAATTCGACCTGACAACGAACTCTTTGAAGTCAGGGAGAAGCCTGGATCCGAGATGCCAAGCCTGGCTCCCCACCATGACCAATAACGCTGACCTGACTGGCGCCCGGGAGATCAACTTCGAGTACCTGAAGCATGTGGTTTTAAAGTTCATGTCCTGTGGCGCGAATCCGAGGTAAAGGGGCTTAGGGGTTGTTTGGGGATCCTGGCTGGAAGGACTCAGCCTGTCTGGCCTTCTCTCGAGCTTGTGTCTTCTGCGCCCATGTTCTGACTTGACCTGACCAGTCTCTCTTCTCTTGCCAGCCTCACTCACCAAGTGGTGGCGACAGTGAGAGCCTTGTGGGAGTTGGTGGATTTGCCAGGGCCTAGGGGCACAGTCACCAGCACTTCTGCATCCCTTCTCCTCCTGCTGGCCTAGACAGAGCTGGTAGGGAGTGAAGGACAGCAGTAGCCAAAAGGCCTCTTGCGTGCCCCCTCCCGCCTGCACAGGGGGCCTTGCTCACACCATGGGAGGATTCAGAAGCTGCCACTGCCCGAGCCCATGGCAGCCTAATCTCTGTGTTGCAGGCATTCCAGCTTATAAAAGCTGTGTCGGTGTTGCTGAACTTTTCACAGGAGGAAGAGAACATGCTAAAGGAGACCCTGAGTACAAGGTAGGCCCTGCTCTGCTGGAGACCACCTAGCGCAGCGCACTCTGCAGGCTGGAGGTGTTAGGTAGGCCCTGCTCCACCAGGGGGCACTGTGGCTAGTGCAGCTTTTCCCTCACAGAGGGCTGCTCTGTGCCCAGTTCTGTACTGAACTCACCCTGTTTTCCAGAGCACTTAAAATTATCCCACTTAGGGGTGGGGCGATAGCACAGCAGGTAGGGCATTTGCCTTGCGTGGCCGATCGGATTCGATCCCTGGCATCCCATATGGTCCCCGAGCACCGCCAGGAGTAATTCCTGAGTGCAGAGCCAGGAGTAACCCTGACCATTACTGGGTGTAACCAAAAATTAAAATTTATCCCACTTATCAGTAGCTTCAACTTGGCCCGGACTCGGGGCGGGCGATAATCCAGCAGGTAGGGCGTTTGCCCTTTGCGCGGCCGACCTGTGCTGGCCGGGTTCCATCCCCGGCATCCCATATGGTCCCCAAGCACTGCCAGGGTAATTCCTGAGTGCAGAGCCAGGAGAAACCCCTGAGCATTGCCGGGTGCGACCCCCAAAAAAAAACTTGACCCGGACTTAAAAATGAAAAATTATTCAGGGTCCGGAGAGAGGATACAGAGGTTAAGGTGCTTGTCTTACAAATAGCCAGCCCTGGTTTGATTCCTCCCAGTACCACATACGGTCCCCTGAGCACTGCCGAGGAAGTAATCCCTGAGCACAGGGCCAGGAGTAAGCTCTGAATATGGCCAGATGTGGCTCAAGAAACCAAGAAAAATAGTCAGTGATCAGGTATGTCTTGTGTGTGTGAGGCACTGGGTTCAGTCCCAGCACTGTGAAAAGTAAACACAAAAAAGTACTCTGGAACTACTTGCGTAAGAGAATAAAAACACTTTTCAGTAAAGCGACCTCAGTTCCACTTACTCCTATCAGCAGCTCTCTCTCCTGCTTCCCTCCCCAACTCTGCCTGCAGCCTCGCAGGCCCAGCCTTGGCTGAAGCTTCCCACTCATCTCCAGGAAGGCTGAGGGGAGGGGCAAGACCAGGCCACCAGTGCTGAGGGACCCTTGACACTGTCCTGCCTTGGGTCCCAGTTTCCTCACATAAGATCTTTTCTCTTTCAAAACCCAGATGTCTTGGTTCGGGTCCAAGCCGGCTCCCAAGGGCAGTGTTCGGCCCTCCATCTCCAGCCCTCGGATCCCGTGGTCCTAGGGCGAGCAAGCAGGGGATTCAACAGACTGACACTTTTCTGTGAAAAGAACACTGACACATCGGGCAGAATGGGTTTTTATCACTGTAACTGCAGTATTTTGTACAAGTGTCTAAACATTGTTTACAAGACTTGAGGCCCACTTCCCTGCAGGCTGGTAGAAACCTCAGGAGGTAGCGGATCCTGTGTCATTCTAATCACCCAATGGGGTCCTGCCACGCCCATTTCCATAATGCAGTTAAGATTCCAGTGCTGGCTGAAGGGGGGCCCCTTAGACCCAAGCCTACTGACTTCTCATGTTGGCACTTAAAGCTGAAGCCATCCGTGGCTGTCAGAGACACAGCCGCCAGGTAGTGCAACGTGGGGCCTGATGCAACACAACACAGTAGACTTGGGAATAGAGCCCAGCAACCAGACCCGTGCTGCCACCAAGAGCTTGCTCAGCGTGGGCAGCTTTCCTGATCCCCTCCCTGGGAGCATGTTTGGCTTTCAGTGAGGTAGAAGGAGGCTTCTTAACCCTTCCTGTCAAGAAAATATGATTCCACCTTATTTCCCACCACCAAGACCTTCAGTACATCTATCATGAAGGTACTCTGGAGACAATGTGGATTCACAAATATGCAACTCCTTGACAGAAGCCCATTCTACAGAAGTAGAGGATATGTAAAAACCGTAACATTACCAAATACACTCAATTGCCTTCTTACTGAATGTACTTGTCTTGGATAGGTTGCTGGTAAACCATTTGAAACTATTTTTTATAGCTGAAGTTCTTCACTATTATAAACATCTTCTGTATTATAAAACAAATTAACTGGTGTTCTTAAAGAAAAATCAGAGCATCAAGAGGAAATTATTTCAGAGATGGGGGATGTCTGTGCCCCTTTGTAATTTTGCTGAAACTGTGGGATTTCATTCGCCCGCTCCTAATCGTGTGTAACTCAGAGCAAATGCTAATCGCTCTCTACTCTTCAGGACAGGCCACTGTTTGTCCCTGCAGCCTTGGCCAAGACATTAAGGGCACTCTCCCTTGAACATCGACCCCGCCCCAGTACTTCAGATGACACTACATTTATATATGGGGTCCGGCTGCAGAAAGTGAGATTATGGAGGTGACTGTGTATTCACTAAGGTAAAGGAACATGTCTATCCCGGATAAGTCAGAGAGAAACCAGTTATTGGTTTGTATTAGATACAAGTTTCCCAGTTAAATTGAAAAAAAAAAATAGTCAGCGGAGCTCCCTAATTTGTCAGTTATCCATGATGTAAGTGACGTTTCTCAATTATGCTTAGGGCTCAGATCTGTCAGTGACCTACCTCTTCCCATGGCTCCTCCCTGCAGTGCTGTGCGAGTTTAGAACACTAGTTTGCATTCCCATTTCCCTCATGGGGTCAAGAACCAGGTTTTGTTCCCATTCTTTGGACAGAAAGGTGACTTTTTATAAGCTAGGACTTCCGCTTTCCGGCTGTTCCAGGATAGACCCCAAGAGCTTGGAATTCAGGACTAGGCAGAGCCGCAGCAGCACAGCACAGTTGTGGGAGCATCAGCCGCTGAGCTGGTTCCGTACACTCCCACATCCCTGGCAGCCCTCGTGCCCTTTAGGGGCCCCCACTAAGAGTGTACTTGCTTCGGGAGGAGTCATGCTGATTAGGCTTTCTTCCCGCATGAATTCCCTTCAGCTTTAAGAGGAAGGCGAGAAATATCGTGATTGAATGCACTTTTACTTGTACAAAGCGTTCTGTGACAGTATATATAACTTGCCATGGCGTCAGGCCTTGATCTCCCACCCTGTTGTACATAGGAATTGTACTATCTAAACCTGCTGTAGAACTCATTTGTGGTGCAATAACTTTTTGATTAAAGCTCTTCAATCCAGATTAACTACAGTGGTTTTTACTTGGTAGCCTGGTGTGTATTTATTTCACATGTTAAATTTAGATATTTTTTGTTGTTTTTTGCATCACACCAGCAGTGCTCAGGCAGCCATGCTATGCCAGGGATTGAACCTGGGCCTCCAGCATAAAAGCAAGCACCAGCCCACTGAGGTCTCTCTGGCCCATCTCATATTTCATAATGGTCTTTCAGAAGTGTCGCCCAATTGGCTTTATCAAACTGCATGCTACTCCATGTGCTGAAGCGAAAGAAAAGCATGTTTGCTCTTCAGTGTTAAGTGGTTAGAGGGAACAAAATCTTGTATGTATGCATATACACACCGATTGCTACCAACAGGTGGGCATTAGGTCCTTTTGTTAGTGTCAAGTGGTTGTGGTATCTGGATGCGCAGCATGCCGAGACTCAAGAGCATGGCTTCACACGTGAAAGTCTACCACTGAGCCGCACCCACAGGCCCTGGCCCTTTGCCCATTAAACTTGTCAGGGCCAAAGGGTACAACAGCTAAGGCCCTTACCTTGCACACAGCCAACCCAGGTTTAATCCATGGAACCCTATATAGTCCTTTGACCACTAAGCAGAGCCAGGAGGAAGCCCTGAGCACTGCTGGTGGCCCAGCACCAAGAAAGAAAACTTGTCCACATTTCATTTAAGTGCTCCCACCTCATCACCTCTCCAGCATCAGATGAGCAGACTGAGGGCCTCCAAGTGCAGTTAGTTACACAAACAGGAAATTGGAAAACAAATGTCAGTCATTCAGGGTTTGGCACTTTATTAAACTCCAAGACTCCATAGAATTAAAGTGAAAATATTTTCAGTAGCGAATAATTTCTCTGTAGCCGCTGTTAGCACTGCAGCCCAGGCCTGAGCACTGCGGGGGGCAGGAGGATGGCGGCATTGCCACACTAGCTCCTGGGGGTGACTTGGGGACACGTGTCCTGACTTTCCACTGACCTTTCACTATCCCGTTCACTGTCTACTTTATATACATACATGACACAACACGATGCGCATAAACTAATAAGCCAAGAGCTTTATTGATGCAGCAGGCACTTTACAATGAACCCAAGAGAGCCCGCCTTCTCTGGGAGGCCAGGGCACTGTAGAAACCCCCTCAGTTTCTCCGCTTCCATCAAGCAAGCTTCCCTTTTCCCGCAGCCCTTGGCTTTGCACCTGCCCTGCTCATCCCGCCCCTTTTCATGGGCAGTGCACACAGGTGCCCCTGACCAGCGCTGACCATCACTCTGGCTGAGTCACAATGTCAGTTTTGCAGGACTCGCGGACAAAGGCATAGACTATCAGGTCCTGTAAAGGATTAGGAAACAGACGATTTCTCCCTCCACCTTGAAAATAAAATACACTTCAGATGCATGTCCTGAAACAGATCAGTAAGAAGTTCCTAGGAAGACTGTTGGTTGTCAGTCCCTTCTTCATCAGCCTGTGCATCCAAAATCTTCTCCAGGTAACATGAGTCTTTTTTGTTTAAACAGTCTTTCTGGCAGTAAGAACTCTTATAATGGATCCTAGTCCTCCTACTGCTAATGCCTGCGGGATAGGAAAGGAAAACAAATGAGACCCTGTCTGGCTAGCCCTTGAGAGGGCCCATGTACTCCCTGACCCAGGTCCTGCTAAATCAGACTCGGAAAATGGGTCATGCAACACCACTTGGAGATGGCCCAGTTATAGGACAGTGTCCTATCCAAGAGCCAGAGTTGCCCAAGCAGGCCTTAGCACCAAGCACACAACAGAACCCTAACTTCCCTCTAATAAACAGTTTCCAGCCTGCAGGCCCTGGTCCATTAGATCTACCTCCTTAGGGTGCCAATTACGAAAAACACATTGTAAGGGGCCAGTGGGCCTGGCTGCCAGTCCACCATGCCCAAGTTCTGATTGGTTAGGCAGAGTAAGAGCCACCAGTCAGACCAAGGCTGCCCGGGGCTGACCCCTGAAGGGACCAGGCCCTTAAAGTGCAGAAGGTATTTGAAAGGCGACTTAAGTCTTGTTAAAGGCAATGCGGGGCCAGAGCGATAGCTCAGCGGGTAGAGCGTTTGCCTTGCGCACGCTGCGGCCCATGCCGGCCCAGGTTCTATCCTTGGCATCCCATATGGTCCCCCAGCATCGCCAGGGGTAATTCCTGAGTGCAGTGCCAGGAGTAACCTCTGAGCATTGCCGGGTGTGACCCAAAAACCAAAAAAAAAAAAATGGAAAAAAAAAAAAAAGGCAATGCACTTGTGGTAGTACCACAGACGACAGCACAGGCAGGCTACTAGCTGGGCCTTACTCATGGGCTAACCCAAGTAAGGATCAGGCATGACTTTTCCTGCTTCTGATGAGTGGAGGCCCTATTAAGTGACGCAAACGCCCTACCCACTGGACTATCGGTCCGGCTCCTAAGTGACCTGTTAAGAGTTCTGTCTCTGCCGCCTTGCATTGCTAAGACACCCATAGCCAATTCATAGTAGTCTGAAGAAAATAATAGTCTGATGTCCGTGAAGCCTGATTCACGATCCAGGCTCCATCCCGCCTACCTGGGCCTCCACACCTACCTTTCACCCCACCAATACCATGGCCCCACTCTTTCCTCACCAGGTAAGTGTGGCCTGTGGATCTGACCCCTAGGGTGGGCTGGAGCCAGGGTGCAGTGCGTATGTCCACGTACCTTTTCATGCCACTGGAGTAACACTGCACTGCTATTTTCTGTGGGCTTCTCAAACCCCTTATAAATGTACTTCATTAACAGGTCAATGCCATTTCTGTCCAGGGACTGCACAGCCTGTTCAATTTCACTGCTCTTAAAATTTGTAAGCACCTTCAGCACCACGCCCTGGGCTGGTTCCTACAGAGAAAAGGGAATGAAGCCCAGATGAGGCCAGGCACAGCTGCACCCCCAGGGTGGATACAAACAGCAGTGAGGTTGAGGGCAAACCCCCAAGTCACATGGTCCCCCAGCACTACCTGCCCCACCCCCACTGCTGGGATGACCTGGGGATCCCCAGCACCCCACAGTCCTCCTAGCTCCGTGTCCTCAGGCCCTAGCACCTAGCGTGGCCTGAAGCCCCTGACCACCACATGGGGAGCTTTATCTCCCCAATACTCAAGCCAAGAGGTCAGAACTCACTAAGGAACACTTCATTTCAAAATCACTGTACAGTTAGAGAAACAAGTCACAATTCTTAATGAGATCATCTGAAATTTAAATTCTTACTAAATCTGAAAGTGTCACTGCTAATTATTCTACAGTGGAAGATGTGGTTTACTGGAAAGGGGCGGCTTCAGGAAACCTGCAGCATAGTGAGACCCAGGCCTCCGGCACGCAAAGCCTGCGCTCAGCATCAGGACTCCTGATGGCACCAGGCAGCCTTTGTGTAAAGCAAAAACTTGGGGGGGGTGGCTTTTTTTGTTACAACTGAGAGGTTGGCGTGATTTCAGTCTAGCAGATAGGGCACTTGCATTGCACGCAGCCTACCCCTTGAGTTTGATTGCTGAGATATCCCCAGGGCCCCACCAGGAATGATTCCTGAGCAGCACCAGAAGTAAGCCCTGAGAACCCCTTGGCAGGACAACTCCCTTCTGGCCCCCCCCCCCAAAAGAAAATTTTTTTTTTTAAAGTATCAAAAACCTGGGCTGGGGCGATAGCCCAGCGGGTAGGGCGTTTGCCCTGCGCGGCCGGCCTCTGCCGGCCTGGGTTCAATCCTCGGCATCCCCATATGGTCTCCTGAGCACCGCCAGGAGTAATTCCTGAGTGCAGAGCCAGAAGTAACCCCTGAGCACTGCTGGGTGTGACCCAAAAAAAAGGCAAAAAATAAATAAACAAACAAACAAACAAACAAACAAATAAAGTATCAAAAACCAGGCTGACTGGTCTGTGGCCTCCCTCTGAATTCACACCCAGAATGAAGGCCATTCTCCACATTTAGGGGACAGTGATTCCATCAGGAGATGTTGCAAAACAGCAAAAACTCCAGCTTCAAAGAAACCCCTGTCCAGAAGCAGTAAGCACAGTTGGATGCATCGCCCCATCGAGATTTTGGAGGCTACAGTGGAATTGCTGGAGGACCAGGCAGTGCTAGGGATCAACCCAGACCACAGGCTTTGAAAGGCAGGATTTAGGGCAGAGCGACAGCACAGTGGATAGGGCATTTGTCCAGGGCCAACCTGGGTTTGATCCTTTGCATCCCATATGGTCCCCCGAGCACCGCCAGGAGTAATTCCTCAGTGCAGAGCCAGGAGGAACCCCTGAGCATTGCCGGGTGTCACCCAAAAAAAAAAAAAAAGTTTTTTTTAACTTTTTTGGGTCACACCTGGAGATGCTCAGGAAGGTGGCTCTGCACTCCTGGGGACCATATAGGATGCCTGGGAGTTCATCCCCAGGTTGGAGATGTGTGAAGGAAATGCCTTCCCACTGTGTTATGCAGAGCAAGTCTGTTCAGTAGCCCAGGAAAGCATAACCCAGGGAAGTCCCCCCAAGGCTAGCTCATGTCTAGATCTGTACTCAAACAAGGGCTTGGCAGACTTCTCACCCAGAGGCCTTGGGGAGGAGCAGTGGGTTCTTCAGGGAACTTTTACTATCAACAGTGACAGCTTCAATGGCTGTGACACTGTCCAGTGCCAGCTCCCTTCCCTGGCAGCTAGTCACTGGTGGAGAGCAGCAGCAGCTGCTGTCCAGAGTTCCAGGGAGTGTGTGCTCCCCAGGAAGACAGACAACCTGAGCCTGGCCCCCGACCGTCCAGCGGGGACCACGGAGACCCCCTTTACCTTCACAGCTGGATTCTTGGTGTTGACGGGAGGAATTCCGCAGGGGCCGCATGGAATGCCCGGAGCATGTCCCCTGTGCATCACCTCCAGTTAAGGATGGCTCCAGTCTACGTGTGCTTGGAAGAAATTGGGGAGCACCTTGTCCACTCCCACCCACCGCCCACCAGCAGCCTCTCGGCGGGCAGGTCTGTTGAGATGGTGGCCTAGTGCTTCCCTGAGCTCCGAGGGACAGCACCTCTGCCAAGCCTGTCCCCGCTGCACTCCCGAAAAGGCAGCCACAGACCCACCGCAGGCAGCTGGCAGCAAATCCAGATGTGCCCACATCTGCTGGGCACCTCCTGCCCCACCCAGTCACCAGGCCAAGAGCATCCTCAGCCTCTCCAGGGGACAAACAAGGGCGATGTGGCCACCTAACTTGCCACCCGGGTTCTCCTCTCAGTTTGACTACTAAAACAGTGCTAGCAGGCAACAAGCCCTACCCACGCCAGAGAGCCCCCCACTGCTTCCAGAAGGGAGATTCAGTCATCTAAAAGAACTTCCCTACGCTGATCCAAGCGCCCCCCCCCCCCCCCGCCACACACACACAACTTTGCTGTCATTCTCACACCACATTCTAAACAGTTACAATCCGGGTTAGGTCCCCAAAGGTGACACCTATTTTAAACTGAGTTACATCATCCGACTTTCATTTCCCCCATCTCAAACACTGGCTTCAGCCAAAAGGCTTCAAAAAATAGAACAAGGCCAGCTCCTGCCAATCAGGTGTCTCCCGTTCCCACAGTGGCACCTCTGTAGGCAGACGAGCCCACAGTACCAGCCCCCGGCCCACCTGCCCCATCAGAGAAGCGCCCACACCCCTCTGGCCTAGGCTTTGCACCCCTTGTCCCAGGCAGCATCAGCCACCAGCAACGCCTAACTCTAGCTCTGGATAACCTGGTATCCTACAGCAGAGCCCAGAATCAGAGGAAAGGCGGGCACTGAGGAAAAGCTCTGGGCACGCACCACCTTTCCAAAAGGAGAGGGACCCAGTAACTAGTCTCTGGGACCAGAGTAACAGTACAGCAGATGGGCATTTGCCTTGCATGCGGCTGACTCAGGTTCGAACCCCGGCATCCCATATGGTCCCCTAAGCACCTCCAGGAGTAACTCCTGAGTGCAGAGACAGATGTAACCCGAGCATTGCTGATGTGACCCAAAAAAAAAAAAAAAAAGGTCCCTACTTAGAGCCATCTCCTCCGAGCAGGTTCCCAGACCTTCATACAGGCGTGGGTTAGTAGGGAGGTTCCCCTGCAGCAGAGATGCTAACGGGGAGGGTCTCCCCGATCAGAGACCGTGGTGGCAGGCTGGCTGCTGAGCCTGGTGACCCTCCCGAGACTTGGTCTCCCCCCAGATCAGGGTTTCTCAGCCACAGCACCACGGACATTTCAGACCAGATGCCTTTTTGGACACAGCACTACTGGCTTCTCCCACTAGATTGACAAGGAAACTATCTCCAATCAATGGCAGACGTCCTCGGGGAGGGAATGTGAAATGACCCCAAACCACCGCCCTGGAGACCCCTGCTCCAGGCTCCCGGCACCTGCCTCAGGGAGGACACAGAGAACGAATACTCAGACCCTGGGCCCCGTGTTTTCACATCTCGTTTCTGCTACCTACTCTCTGTGACGAGCTGTTCTTCTAAGGGCAGTGAGGCAGGGGAGCCGCGGACAGTTTAGGGCCAACTGCACGGTTTCTACATACTCAACCCTCAAGACTCCAAGGCAGTGAACTGGAGGCGGAGATGGGAATGACCTACTCAAGGTTACAGTCGCCCCTTCTGTAACCCGCAGCAGCTCACCAAACCCAAGCTGGGCCATAGGACCCGGTGGCCCCAGCCCCCAGCTGGAGCCTTCCAGGAGATACTGCCCTGTCCGCCTACCTTCAGAGAAGCTGGGGCCAGGGGGTATGTGACCTCGCACCTTCTGCACCTCAACTGTGCCACTGCTCATCGGCGGGTCCCCTTCCCCGCCTCCAGTCACCCCCTGACCATCCCCTTCTCCCCTCCACTCTGCCCCAGGACTTCAAGATGCCTGTTGGGGCCCAAGTTGATGTAATCAAATCCAGGCCCTGCGATGGTGGGAGCCACTGAGCGCCCTGCTCTTCCCTCTGGGGCCCCACCTTTGCTGGGGCTGCAGCTCTCACCTGCTGACTTCCCCTTCTCCAATCCCAAGAGGTACCTGGGCTCTCCATGACAACCACGTTTCTGGCACCTTCCAGGAGAAACCCCAGCAGCCCTGCCGGTAAGTCCTGCCTGGTGGAGCCTAGTAGGCTGTGACCTTCACACGGTGCCCCCCCACACACACACACAAGTACCAACCAAACTGCGACGACTAGGTGGGGTTCTGGGGCCCCAGGCCTGCAGAAACACCTTCCCCAAAGGAGCCCTCGGCCACCTGAGGGCGTGGGAGGGGGCAAGCAGCAAGGCGGCCGACCAGGGCGGACAACCCACGCCTCACCCCCACCCGTGGGGCCGCGCTGAAGCCAGTCTCCTGACCCAATGGGGGTCCACCCCGAAGGCTGCAGGAGTCAGTGGGGCCTCACTGGAGCTGACTCCAAGCCCCAGCAGCTGATTTATAGCCCGCCGGCGAGGGGAGGGGGGCGCCCTTCCTGCCGCACCGTTTCAGTAAGGAAAACGCCTTCCTGTGCGAGGTCGGTTTCCTGTGCAAAAGAGGGCCCAGCAGGCTGTGACAGTCACCTCTATTTGTGGCCGTCACCTCTATTTTTTAAGCCTGGTCGCTAAAAGCTGATTTTCTGGGGCCACTGGCCCCACCTGGACCTTTCCCCGGATGCTCTCTCTGCATTTCCTGAGCTCTAGCTAAAGGTTTTCCTTAGCTCTTGGTTCCGCCAGCGCTTCCTGCACAAGAACCCATGGTGGAGCCCGGGAGTGAGAGCCAGACCCAACTTGTTGGACGCGCAGTAACCCTCAATGTGGAAGGCGGGGGAGGTGGGGAGGGGGCTCCCTGGAAGCCGGGAGGGCGAGTGGGGACCACGGGGCGGCGGCCCTCGCCCCCCGGGCTCCTCCCCGCGAAAGCTGCAGCCACCAGCCCCGGCAGGACGGTGCCCGGAGCCGCCCCATTACTCAGAGGCGGCTCACCCGGCCCCCGCCCCCACCCCGGTCGACCTGGCTCGGGAGTGACCCCGTTTCCCCGCGGGGAGGGGTGGTCCAGGGGTCAGCCTGGGTGGGGGTGGCGGGGGCGCCGCGGGTAGGCGGGCCCCGGGCCACCGGGGGAGCACCTCCAGGGGCCGCCGGCTGGGAAGGGAGCCGGAGACTGACCTGGGGTCGCGCACGGGGAGAAGCGCCGGGAGCCCGAGCCGCCGTTCCCGAGAAGGATATTGCCGCAGGAGCCCGTCCACCTCGCCCGGGTCCGGGCCTGGCTCCCCCCGCCGCGGCCGCCGCCTCCTCCCTGCTCGTCCACGAATTTATTCTCGTCAAACTCATCGATGTCCACCCGACGGAAGCGCGAGGACAGCGTGTTCCGGGGCCATGGCGGGGGCTCGGGGCCCGCTGAGCCGGCTCCGCTCGGCGCCCGTCAGCCGCTCCGCTCCGCACCGGCTCGGGCTCGGGGGCGGGAAGCGGCCGCTCGGCGCCTCCTCCACCTCCTCCGCGCGCAGCCGCCGCCGCCCGCCCACTTCCGGCACGCGCCGGAACCGGAAGTGCGGGAGGCGGGGCGGAGCAGGCTCGGCCGGACGGTCCCCGCGACGCGCGGTCCCGGTGTCGGCCCATGTGCCTCGCGGGGCGCCCGGCACGGCCTCGGACTCCGGGGGCCCATTTGCCTGGGGGACACGGAGCGCAGGACAGGGTCTCAGGCGACGGAGGACACCCCCAGGTGTTGGGAGCCTGGGCGGCAGCACAGTGGACTCAGGCGAGGACTGGGACCCCTGCTTGAGGGCTGCTCCCGCCTCTGTGCTCGTTGGAGGTGAAACCTGGGACCCCTGGCAGGAAGCATGAGGGGTCGACTCCTGACCTTGTTTGAGGACGAGAATGTTTGGGGGGTTTTGTTTTCTGGAGGTTAGGGGCCATGCCCAGCGGTACTGGCAGGACTCGGGGGACCATGCAGGATGCTGGGAATTGAACCCGCGTTGGTCCCCTGCAAGGCAAGCGCCCCTGCCCGCTATGCTATCGCTCTGCCCCAAGACTGAGATCTTAAATGTGGTTCTGGAGCGATAGCGCGATAGCACAGCCCGGAGGGCGTTTGCCTTGCACGCGGCGCACCGGGGACCGGCATCCCATATGGTCCCCCGAGCACCGCCAGGAGTGACCCCTGAGCATTGCCGGATGTGACCCAAAAAGAAAAAAAAGTCCCGACAGCACAGCGGGTAGAGCTTTGTCTTGCACTCAGCCCACCTGGGTTGGATCTCCAGCATCCCATATGGTCCCTAAGCTCCGCCAGGCGTAACCCCTGAGCATTGCCAGGTGTGACCCCCCAAAAAAAAAAAAAAGCAAAATCAATGTGGTCCCGAGTACGCAGGGCAGTGAGGAGGCACTGCATATATACTCAAGGTACCCTGGGACGCAGGTACTTTGGGGAGCAGAGTTGAGCCACTAACCCAACAGGAAGGGCAAGGTCCTGCAGCTTACAAGTCACACCTAGCAGAACTAGAGAGGCAGGTCCAGGTAGGGTTAAGAACCCCTGAGTCAGATGGGCAAAAATGGGGTGTAAGGAGTCCATGACTCTGGGATAGGCCAGAATCATGGACTCTGGTGCCGGATGAGGCGCCTGGGCTACTGTTTGAGGGGCCTTAGAGGAAAATGGGTCATGTTTTCATGTCAAAGTACCCCTTTCAGCGGCAGGAGCAGCTGGTAGGTCGCTTGCTTAGCTCACGGCCTCAATCGCCCGGGCCCCCAGCCTCACCAGGGGGCCTCCCTAAGACAGAGTCAGGAGTATGCCCTGAGCACCACTGGGTGTGGCAATAAATAAATAAAAAGCCCTCTTTAACAAAGGCCAGTAAGGGGCCGGAGCGATAGCCCAGCGGGTAGGGCGTTTGCCTTGCACACGGCCGGCCCATGCCGCCCGGGTTCGATCCCCGGGTTCGATCCCCAGCATCCCATATGGTCCCCGGCGCCGCCAGGAGTGATTCCTGAGTGCAGAGCCAGGAGTAACCCCTGAGCGTCGTGTCGCCGGGTGTGACTCAAAAAAGCAAAAATCACTTCATCAGTTGATCACTTGAATCCCGTTATTCATCGATTTGCTCGAGCGGGCGCCCAGTAACATTTCCATTGGGCCCTATCACGTGCCAATGTAGCCCAATGGCATCTGGTTGATTCAGGAATACAAAGAGCCTCAAAACGTTCCTTCAGTGTCTTTACAAGGAAGTCTGACCATCTTGTAGGTGGGCAGCCACGTGATCTTTTGACCTCCCGTGGGATCCAGTCGGGTGGGGCTAGACTAATGGCTCTAGTCCAGCGGTTGTCTCCAAATCGCATTACATGTCCAGCCCATCTGATTTTCGATGCCTTGGCAAACGAGACAGCGCCCCTGATTCTGGAATAGCGACGGAGGTCAGAACTCCGATTCCTTCTCTCACTTGAGTGAGGCGTGATATTCCAAGCATAGCTCTTTCGATTCCTCTCTGGGAGACCCAAATAGCATTCTCATCCTGCTTTCGTAGGGCCCA
Source organism: Cryptotis parvus (assembly GCA_021461705.1). Lineage (NCBI taxonomy): Eukaryota > Metazoa > Chordata > Mammalia > Eulipotyphla > Soricidae > Cryptotis > Cryptotis parvus. Next base: position 19,443 of record JAJIBD010016358.1, on the reverse strand, counting down.
GGTCTCTGAGGCGTATGTTAATGCAGGGAGAACGGTGGAGTCAAAGAGATGTGCCCGGAGCCGGAGGTTCTTTGTCCTTTTAGCTATTTCTTCGATGCCCTTGAAGGCATTCCATGCCGCTCTCTTCCTCCTGCACAGCTCAGGTTTTAGGTCATTCATCATGTTTACTTTGACCTAGGTACACATAACTGCTGCATTCAGAGATGTTTGTTCCATTGAGAGTGAATGGGGCCTCAGGAACTAGTTCATTCCACAAAAAAAAGCAAAAAACAAACGATCAGCGATCCACGATCTTCCCCGTTAATCATCTATTTGCTAGAGCGGGCACCAGTAATCATCTCAATATGGTCCTGTCACATGCTGTAGAGCCAAGCCGGCATCGGCTAAAAAAGCAAAAATAAAAAAAAATAAATAAAAAAAAAAAAAGCAAAGGCCAGTAAGCTGTGGGAACTGACACAAAGGCTTGGACCGCGTGGGAGCCCTGGTTTGACCCTTGCTACTGCATCGTTATCATTCCCATCTCCACTGGGTGAGCCAAAACACAAAAAATTTAAAAAACACATGAATAAAGTCTAGTCTTTCAAGAATGTGACAAAATTGCTCATTCTACCTTGGTGTTGTTGGAGATAGACCCTCCCAACCCCCCCCCCACACACACACACACAGGTCCTGGAAACAGGCAAACCCAGCTGCAAGGCAAACACCCTACCTGCTGTGCGATCGCTCCGGCCCCACAGTTGGCCTTTTAGTAGCATGGCCTTAGCATGGCCTTAGCATGGCCTTTAGCATGGCCTTAGTTCCAGCAGCACAGCTTCTCCCAGGGGGTCCAGCCATGCTCTGGGTCTGGAATTCTGCATCTCACTGGTTTTTCTGTTCATACCTTGCTGCTTTAGATTCAAGACCTATCTCTGTTTTTCCTAATATTCATTTCCAGGCAGCCCCTATCTCTGAGCCTGCAGCCTTGTGTGTGTAAATTTCCATGTAATTCTTAGGCTCCTGTTTCTTTCCTTGGGGTTTGGGTCACACCACAATGTTTAGGCCAACTTCGGTTTGGTGCTGGGGGTGGTAGGGATGTTCCTTCCAGTGTACTCAGGATCATGCAGTGCCAGGGATCAAGGGATCAAATCCACGCCAGCATTTTTAGTGATGTTCCTGGCACCCAACATTTGGGGGCATTTGTTTTGGGATCTCATCTGGCAATTCCTGGTTTTTAGCTCAAGGATCATTCCTACTGGAACTCAGGAGATGATATGCAGCTATTTTATTTTATTTGCCTTTTTGGGTCACACCCAGCAATGCTCAGGGGTTTCTCCTGCCTCTGCACTCAGCAATTACTCCTGGCGGTGCTCGGAGGACCATATGGGATTCACGCCTCCCCACGCGACACTACAGCCTCCACCAGATTGCCGAGGTTTGCCGACTGGACGAACGGATGATAACTGAGCAGGCGAATCAAATCCTCACTTGGACTCTCGCTTTCCCCAGCGCGGCTCCGTGCGCCAGATTCACCTGCGCACCGCTGCGTGCCGGATACACAGCGCAACTACGGCGCTAGGGGAGAGGAAGAGGGCGGGGCGGGGCGGGGCTAGGCGGGCCGGACCCCGCCTCTCGCGAGGAGTGCGCAGGCAGCAGGGGCGGGGCTAGAGCGCTATTCGTGGCGCCATTGGCTGTTCTTGATATCACCCGGCAGTAATTGCAGAGGTCAGCCCCTCCCCCTTCCTCTTTGCCTCGGAACCGACCTCGGCGGCGGCGGCGTTTTCAGCAAACATGGTGAGGCTGGATAATCGGGAGCCATCCGCCTGGCAGTGGGGTTCCAGGGCTGGGGTGGGAGGCGCGGTGTGAGCCCGGGGGCTCCCATTTGCCAACCGAGCCCCATGAGGCCCCGTGCGGAAGGCCTGGCCCCCCGATCCCCTACAACCATCCTCTGCCCCGAAGACCCTGGGCCGGGACAGGCGCGCGGGTGCCACCGATATACATAATGGGGTGGTGGGCTTGGACGAGGGCTTCCCCGCCAGGACCTGCTTCACCCGAGACGGGCTGGGGGCCTCGAGGCTCTGCGCCTGATGGCTGCGCCGGGAGGCGGGAGGAGGGTCCCCTGCGAGCGGCCGATGGAGGGACAGTCGGGGCCTAGCCAGACCTCCCGCGCGCAGGCCAAGATTAAGGCGCGAGACCTTCGTGGCAAGAAGAAGGAGGAGCTGCTCAAGCAGCTGGACGACCTGAAGGTGGAGCTGTCGCAGCTGCGCGTCGCCAAGGTGACGGGCGGGGCGGCGTCCAAGCTGTCCAAGATGTGAGTGGCCCGGGGACGGGGGTGCACGCGGAACGCCCGCCCGCTCGGCTGTCTTCCTCCAACCCCCTTCATCCTGATTTCCTGCTCGCTCGAGAAAAGGGTAACCCGGGGGACCTTCCAAGAGCTGACACAGGTGCTTGCCCTAAGCTACACCTGCCTCTTTTGATGCCCAAGGATGAATAAAGGCTGTGGAGCAGAGGGAGATGGCTGAAGGGTCTGGCGGGTCTGGTTTGGTCCCTGGCGCCACCCCTCGTGCTTCCCGCGGCGCTGAGCCTGAAGCAGCTCCAAGCATTGGCAGGTGTGGCGCACACCAGCCCGTCCCCATACTGTGGAAGGAGCAAGTTCCTTTGCTTCCACGTCTCTTCGGTTTGGGGCCTTTCTGTTGCATTTTGTTTTACGGTGCCTGGACTCAAACCCAGGGCTTGTAGTCTGCAGATGAGCGAGTGTCTCCAAATGTGCGCCCTCCCTAGCTCCGTATCCTGTTTAAAGGGTGCCTCCTGGGGTTTTTCCTCCTCGGTTAAAATATCTTTCACATCCAACAATCAGCTACTGCTATGTTGGTTGGGAATTGGGAGACGTTGGCGCAAACTGTGCCAAGCCCCCGAGACCATCTTTCCCAGCCTCCCGCTGTGTCTGTCTTCAGCATTCTCCCATCTGCCTTGCAGCTTGGCGCGTTGCTTATGAAGAACGCCCTGTGCCTTCGTACAGCTACAGGCGTCTTCGTCCACCTCCTTTGTGTCCCTTGGGGTGGGCTTGGCCTGATCCTCCCGCGTGTCCGATTCCTTCTGGTCTGCTTGTTCGGGCGCCCTGGGGTGGGGGCTCTTCCCGGATCCCTCCTTGATCTCCCCCACCCGTGAGTCACCCACCTTGCCTGATATCTCTCGTAGCCGAGTTGTTCGCAAGTCCATCGCCGCCGTTCTCACCGTCATTAACCAGACTCAGAAAGAGAACCTCAGGAAATTCTACAAGGTAGGTTTTCAGTGAGGGTTTGGCCATAGGGCACAAAGTTCCGGTCTTCCTTGGGTAGAAGGAAGTGTTTTGCCTGCTTGATGTGGATCTGGGCCAGACCCTAAAGCTGGGATGCAAGTGTTTTCTCGGGCTGCAGTAAGGCATCGGGTGAGGGTGCGACTGGCCTCTGGTTGGAATCCAGACTCCCAAGCCAAGTGCAGCGAGGATTATATTTTTTGGGGGGGTCACACCTGGCAATGCTCAGGGATTACTCCTGGAGGTGCTCAGGGACCATACCTGATGCCTGGGATTGAACCTGGGCTGGCCCTGTGCTGTGAAGATTAACTAGCGTTTCTGTCCCTTGTTAATGTATTACTAAGCAACCTGCCTGGCCCATTTTTTTTGGACAAGGGCCTCAGACTTATGTGCTAATTGCTCAGAACCTCCTATAAATTCTCAATCATGTATGTAGATCGTAAATTAGAGGGGCAAGGTGGTGGGACAGGACCAGATTGAGACATTTTCTCAGGTATTCTGTCTAGTTTTTGGCCACACAAGTGATGCTCAGGGGTTTCTCCTGACTGCACTCAGGTGGTACTTCCAGAGGTGCTGGGGAACTGTATGGGATTCTAGAGCGCAAACCCAGGTTTGCCATGTGCAAGGCAGACACCCTTTGTGCGCGGCCCCTTCGTCCTATCATTTTATTTATTTGTTTTGCTTTTTGGGTCACACCCAGCGATGCTCAGGGGTTACTCCTGGCTTTGCACTCTGGAATTACTCCGGCGGTGCTGCGCGGGGACCATATGGGATGCCGGGGTCAAACCCAGGCCGGCATGGGCCAGCCGCGCAAGGCAAACGCCCTACCCGCTGGGCTCCACGTCCTATCTTTTTTTTTTTTTTTTTGGGTCACCCGGCGCCGGGGTTACTCCTGGCTTTGCACTCGAATTATTCCTGGCGTGCTCGGGGACCATATGGGATGCGGGGATCCCCGGGCCGGCGCCGGCGCGTGTAGGCAAACGCCCTACCCATGGGCTATCCTCCGCCCTCCACGTCCTATCATTTTAAAGTCACGTTTCCAGTCCTTTTGTTAGAAGACATAGCTGTGCTGAGCTTACTCCCTGGCTCTTCACGCGGAGGTTTCATTCCTGGTGGGGCTCTGGGGATCAAATCTGCATTGGCCGCGTGCAAGGCAAGCGCCATTCTCCTCCTCTCCCCCCCCCCCCTCACTCCAGCCCTCCAGTATTTGGTTCTCTTTTTTTTTTTAATTTTTTTTTTTTTTTTTTAAGTTGGTGTAAGTGGGAGGCAGGAGGGCAGGGCAAAAAGCTGAGTAGGCTGGAGCCTGCCTGTGTGCTAGAGCCTTGGGTGTGAACCTCTCGCCCCCAACGTGCATGCTAGAGTTTTCCTCTCTGTTTGTAGCCTTTTATGTGTTTGCTTATGGCAAAGAACCAGGTAGGTGATTGGGAGCCGGCCTCTACGAAGGTCCTGAGTCAGGGCAGCTGCTGGTACAGGAAGCCGTGGGCAGGCTGGCACACGAGTTGAAGTTGCTTTTTTTTTCCCCAAAATTTTATTACACCACTTTTAGACGTACAATTGCAAGATACTCATGTAGAGTTTTGGTTCTACAATGTTCCAACACCCATCCCTCCACCTGAACCCATCTCCCATCACCAATGTCCAACCTCCCTCCCCCTCCCACACCTCAACTACTTGGCGGGTTCTGTATGTCTTTTCTCTCCTCTCTATCTCTCCCTCCCGCCTAACTTTCCTGAACATCGTAGAATGCAGTACATTAAAGGACATAACTGTTTCCACTAGTTCGTGGACAGCCACGCGGCTTGGGGCCTCATGGTCAGCATCTGGACAGCGAAGGTGGCAGTTAGTGTGGTGGGCAAGCCTCATCCGGCTGCTTCCGGGACCCCCAGAGGTGATGGGCCCACTCCCAAAACCCATCTGTCCTCCTGGGAGCCCCATGGTCAGCTGAGCCTGGGGGAGAGCCGAGTTCCAGCTTCCCCAGCCGCCTTTGAGACTGCATGCTATGGCTGCATGCTAGCCCTAGGGGCAGCTCCTGGGCGGGGCCACCAGGCTCTGCAAAATGGAGGGGGGAAGGGCCGACCCCCTAGTCTGAAGTTGCCACCCTCTTTAGGCCTCTTGACTTACTGGATCAGATCCACAGATCTCCCAAGATAATTCTTACCCTTTTTTTTTTTTTTTGTTTTTGGGGTCACACCGGCGATGCTCAGGGGTTACTCCTGGCTCTGCACTCAGGAACCACTCCTGGCGGTGCTCGGGGGACCATATGGGATGCCGGGGGTCGAACCCTGGCCGGCATTGGCCGGCCGCGTGCAAGGCAAACGCCCCTACCCGCTGGGCTATCGCCCGGCCCCCAAGATAATTCTTAACCCCTTTTTTTAAATTTTATGTTGGTTTTGGGGGTACATCTGGAGGTGTTCAGGGGACCGAATAAGGTGCTGGGGCTTGAACCCAGATTGGCTACTGCAAGGCAAGTACCTGCCTACCACTTGCTATATTGCTCAGGCCCCCCCCTTCCCTTTTTTTTAATCACTTATTTATCCAAGGACACGGCTGGCAGTGCACGGGGCTGCTCTGTGTCTGGGGAGTTGCCTTTGGCCGTGCTTGGGGACACATGGAGCCTGAGATAAAAGCAAGGTCAGTCGCAAGCACAGCACGTGCCTTATCCCTATACTGTCTAGCAGTAGGAAACATTTTTAAAGGCACCTAAGTGGAGATTTTACTTCTGTAAAATGGTTCCATGTCAGCGCTCAAATACCAGAAGGTCTTGGCATGTCAGAGCAGCTGTCGCGGTGTCTGGGCTAGCTGCCCACACCTAGCCTAGGCACGTGCTGCTTGGGCACAAGGCCCGAAGGGTCACCTGGCGCCGCTAAAGGCCAGCTGGTGAGGGGTGTCGGGCCAGGCAGCACTTGATAGAGGTCTCGGCCCTGCTAGGCCGCGTCCTGGCCCGGGTGCTTTGGCAACAGGCTGGGTCATCTCTCCTGCAGAAGGCTGTCCGGCACAGTGGACAGAGGTATCTGCGCTGCCCTGTCCCCCGAGGTGCCTGTGTGCCGGAGCAGATATCCTCAGGCCTCGGGTTGACTTCCCCTTTGAGTGGTCATTTCTGCCTTTGAGACTGTTGACAGTCATTGGGTGAGACCTTCCTTAGTCCCGTTGCTCTGCGCCTGTGGACCTGGCATGCCCACGGGAGCTGCCTTAGGTCACTCACGGGTGTTCATGTGAGAGGCGTGCATGGGGGAGGTGACAGTCCACGGCAGGACTGAGGCTGCTGCTCTCCCCCGACATAACAGGATGGCCTTGGCAGGCCACTGTCCCTCGAGCTATGTTAGTGCAAACGTGGCAGGCGCGCCTAGAATCCAGCAGGCCCTCCAAGTCGCTGGCCTGGCACACGCAGGCCGGGTTGTGTTGGCCACGGCTCTGGGGGGTCATCTTGGGAGTCAAGTCGGTGAAAGTCCTCAGTGGGGAGCTGGGTGTTTGCCCCAAGTCACTGCCCCCCCACCTTGGACTTGGGGCGCTCAAGTGTAACAGTCCCTGCATATCCAGAGCTCAGCTCCCCACGCTTCCCTGGGGGCCTTTCCCTCGGCTCCTGCAGGTACCACTAAGCCCCATCCTCAGTGTCCCCTTTGTTCTCCAACCAGGGCAAGAAGTACAAGCCCCTCGATTTACGGCCCAAGAAGACTCGTGCCATGCGCCGCCGCCTCAACAAGCATGAGGAGAGCCTGAAGACCAAGAAGCAGCAGCGGAAGGAGCGGCTGTACCGCTGCGCAAGTACGCGGGTGAAGGCCTGAGCCGCGCCACAATAAAGCACTCGCTGGTTTTGCAGGTGTTTGCCTGTGTTTGGGGGCGCGGGTGTTCTTGGTTACAGGGGTCTCGGTTCTGATAGTGACTTTGAGCTGGTGGTCTGAGCTGCCTTGCCCGATCAGCCATCAATAGAGCCTGACACTAGGAGTTTCTGGTCCGGGGTGAAGACAAAGGCGTGGGCTACGTCCAGGACTCCCCTGCGCAAAAGCAGGGCCTTGGGGTTCCCGCTGTAGGTCCTGCCTCCCACTGCCTGGGGAAGTGACCGCCTGTCTTACCTTTACTGTCTCAAGGCACGTTCCTGTATTGCAGTCCCAGAACTTGACCTGCAAGCAAATGAGCAGAAGGGCAGGGAGGCCCGGCCAGGTCGTCTGCGCTAGGTCCCATGCTGGCCCTTCCGTTTTGGGAGCGGGGGGGGGGGTGGGTGGGTTACCTTGTGGGAGTAGTCGGCACTGGCCAGCTGCAGCCCGTCGGGAAGAACGCGATGCTCTTCACCCAGGACACGTGGCCCTTGAGCTGAACAGATGGACTTGGGGTGGAAGTTTTCCAGATATAGATGGTCTTGTCCCAGGAACCGGAAGCCTGCATCGAAGAGAGCTCTTACACGCCACTGTACAAGCCTGGGCAGTGTCGGCCAGCCCGGCCCAGGGCAGTCCCACTCACCAGGAGGCCGCGGAGGAGTAGCTCAGGCAGCTAACGTTGCCTTGGTGGCCCTCCAGCTCTTGAGCCATCACTGTTCTGGCCCGAAGGTCCCAGATGCAAATGGTGGAGTCCCACGAACCTGTGGCCTGTGGACAGCTGCCGTGAGCCTAGGCCGGCTGGCCCCAGCCCAGTGAGGAGCCGCAGAGTGGGTGAGCGGGGAGACTCACCAGGCAGTCTGAGCTGGGTGCGAAGTCGCTGCTCTGGATGGAGTCTCTGTGCCCTACCAAGTGTCGCAGCACCTGGCCAGACTGAAGGAGAGATCCCTGAGGCTGGCCAGCCCTTGCGCAGGGCCTACTGGGCAGGAGGGTTTGTGGGTGATGCCCGGGCCCATCAGTGAAAAAGGGAACCCTCCTCCGCCCCTCCGTACCTGCGCCCCCCCAGAGGATCACCCGCTTGTCCCAACCACCTGACGCCAGCAGCTTGGAGTCGGGGCTGAAGCTGACGGTCTCTACGCTCCGCTGGTGACCTGCAGACCAGGTGGGGACAGGGCACGGTCAGCCTCCACGGAGGCCAGGCCCGCTGCCCAGCTCCCAGCACCCAGCCCACTCGCCTTTTAGGACCTGTAGACACTTGGCTTCGGCTGTGTCCCACAGGCGGACGGTGCAGTCCCCAGAGGCGCTGGCGAAGAGCCGGCCGTCAGGGGAGAAGCGGCAGAACTTCACGGGGCCTGAGCAGGATGCGGCCAGTTACCTCCGAACCTGGCCCACAGCCCTGGTCACTCACCCTCGCCCTCCCGGACTGGAACAACCCCACCTGTATGTGGAGAAAAGACCCACATCCTGCAGGGACACGTGAAACAGCCCAACGGTCCTGGCCAGCCGCCCCACCACGTCCCGGGCCTTAAGGCTTCTCCCGTCCTCATGGGCCTTGCCCACACTGGGCCTTTCTCTGGCATCCCGTAGCGTGGCAAACACGTGCAAAAGGGAGTTTGGGGCTGCCAGGGGCAGGGGGAAAGGTTTAATGGGAGTAAGAGTTGAGTCCTGAAGGGTGAGAAACATTCTGGGTCTGGGTGTGTAACAGCCAAACTGGGTCATACCGGGCAATGCTCGGTTCCTCCGCTCTGCACTCAGGGATTACTCCTGGAGGTGCTCGGGGACATGCGGGGATCAAACCCAGGCAAACAAACGCCCTCCCCGCCGTGCTGTGGCTCCAGCCCCCAAACTGGCACTGTGGTTAAGAAGATAGCAGCGGGGGGCTCAGCCCGAGGCGGACAGCACTAGCGGCGGCCCTCGAGGGCAAGGAAGAAGCAAAGAAAATCCCTCAGGGGCTTAAAGCGCCCCTGGCCTTTCATGTCTACCGTGTTCAGAGCTGTCAATTCAAGGTCCAAAGCCCCCTGGTGGCGGCGGTGTGTGTTTGGAGAAGCGTCTGAGAGCCCCAGCCCCGGGGGCGCAGCCGGGCACGGTGATGCCCCGCTCGGGGGGCTCCTAGCGTGCTCCTGGCCCCGAGGCCTCCATCCCACCTGTGTGTCCGCCCAGTCTCCAGAGCAGCTTCCCGCTGCGCGTGGCCCAGCCGTAGACGCAGCCGTCCTCGGAGGCCGTGAGCAGCGTGTGGCCGTTGGGGGAGAAGGCCGAGGAGTTGACCTGGAGAGAGCAGAGTCCCCGCACAGTACCGCTCCTCGGGCCCAGCCCTAGGCTGGGGGCTTGTTGGGGTGCAAGCCCAGGGAGAGCCTCGGGGCCCAGAGCGCCAGCTGCAAGCCCGCTGGAACCAGCGCTTAGAACCCGGAGCCCGGGAACCCCAGGGAACCCCGGGGCTTCAGCCGCGCCGTCTGAGCCTCACCTCCCCGTTGTGGCGGCCGAAGACCTTCACTTTCCCCACCGCCAGCCCCCTGGAGGCCCTGATGTTCATGGGCCCGTATCGCCGGGCCAGGAGGCCGCTGGTGCGCCCCGCGGACCCCTTCGCCCCGGGAAAGGGCGGTGTGTACCGCGGTCGCCATGGCACCGGGCGGGCGGGGCAGCGGGGCGCAGGGTGCGCGCTGGCCGCTAGGGGGCACGCCAGACCCGCCGTCGGAGCCGCCTCTGCAGCCCGGCTGGGCCCCGGCGCGGCTGCGGGGTTTGGAGGAGTTTGCACAGAACAGAGACGCCTTGAGACAAGGTGCCACGGAGCACGGCCCCTTCCACTCGGAAGGTGCCCTAATAGAGGGATAGGACAGAAGGTAGAGCACTTACCTCGTAGGTGGACAGCCCGCATTCAATCCCTGGTACCCTATAAAGTCCCCAGATCCCCACCAGAAGTGTGCTCTGAGCACTCCTGGGTGTAGCAATAAAACGGGGAAGGATGAGGGGTGTCACTGAAACTTAAATGCCCTGACGTGCCGCCAGTGGCAGAAGGGGTCTGGAGGCTGTACAGCGGGAGGGCGCATGTCTTTCATGCGGCCCACCTGGGTTTGAGTCTCGGCATCCCATTTGGTCCCTAAGGACTGCCAGGAGTAATTCCTGAGTGCAGAGCCAGGAGTAATCCCTGAGCATCACGGGTGTGACCTAAAAAGCAAAACACAACAGACCGCAGAGGGAACCTGAGGTGCTGTCACAGTCTTGTCTGAGGGCTGGGAAAAGCTCAGAACCGGGGCTCACGCGGGAGCCGGGGACTCAGTCCCCAGCCCTGCTCCACTGGGGGTGGCCCCCAAAGAAAGATGCTGAAGAATCGGAGATGAAATGGGAAGGAATCGGACTTGGCTCCACTGTCTGTTTACAGACGGAGAAGGAGAAACTCAGGCCCCACGAGGGAAGGACGCTTGCCCAGAGGCGCTCAGCCAGGAGGGCTGAGTATGAGCCAGAGAGCACGGTGGGTAGCACTTGACCTGAGTTTGATCTCTGGCACCCCATATGGTCCCCCCAGCACCGCTAGGAGTAAACCCTGCGCACCTCTCGGTGTGGCTCAAAAAAAGAAAACTGCATCATCCCATGTCCACTTGGGGCCAGTATCAAGACAATTGACAAATCCTAGACGCCCCCTGGAATGGCTCCTGGCACATCTGAGAAACTGAGGCACGGGGACAGGGTTTGTGGATTCATCCAGCACCTCCAAGGCAGCCAGGAATAAAACCGTGACCCCTCCTGGCCCTGCCCCGCCATCTCTGGTGTGTCCTCCCCAGGGAAGGGACAGGGCAGCGGGCTTTGGGAGCTTCCAGCTTGCGGGTTCCCAGCAGTGACTCAGGCCCTGCCCCAGCTCTTTGGCCAGACTCTTCTCACGAGATCTGCGGGACTCGGCTCTATTTTAAATCCCAGACAGTTGGGCGGTCGGGGGTGACAGTGGTAGTTTTGAAGACAGACAGACAGACAGGCAGGCAGACAGATAGACAGGCAGGCAGGGAAACAGGCAGGCAGGCAGGCAGACAGGCAGGCAGACAGGCAGACAGGCAGGCAGACAGAGCAGGCAGACAGATATACAGGCAGGCAGGCAGGCAGGCAGGAAAACAGGCAGACAGGCAGGCAGGCAGGCAGGCAGACAGGCAGACAGGCAGACAGGCAGACAGGCAGGCAGACAGACAGACAGGCAGACAGACAGACAGGCAGACAGGCAGACAGGCAGGCAGGCAGGAAGACAGGCAGGCAGGTGGAAGGAGCATGCATGCGTGCACGCACACACACACACACACACACACACACTCCCAGACTGCTTCCTCAGGACCTCTGAGGTGGCCTTTCAGACACAGCCCCCGGCCTTCGCGCTTCCTTCCTTCCCTTTAGCATCGACCCCAGCCACCTGCTTGTGCCTGCTCTATCCCCGCGACCCCAAACCACCTTCCCAAGACTGGGTCCCGCAACCATCAATCCTTTGGCTTTCTGCTGACTTCAGGGCTGGCGGGGCACCACCCCCAAGACTGTCGGAGTCCTCCGGGGTCAGGGGCCCACTGTGCGGTGCCCACTGTGCCCGCTGAGCCGCCTCCTTCCCAGGCTCGAGCGTCGTCTAACCCCCTCAGCCTCGGGCCTGTCTGCTGCTCCGGCTTCTCGCCCACCCCTGTCTGCGCCCTTTCAGCCCTCTTAGTGGGGAGGGGGTGTTCCCTTGTCCACGCCCCCCAAGAGCTCCCGCTCAGGAAAGAGCAGTAACACCGCAGGTTGCGCTTAGACCGGGTCAGCCAGCTACCAGCTTACTGGCCTTGGGCGGGCCTCCTGACTCCTCAGCCTGAGTTTCCTCTGGAAAACAGGCCCCCGCCGCAGCTGCTCCATGGGAAATGGGCTCGCCAAGCTTCCAGTAAGTTCTCAAGAGGGACTAGGACCTGTTTCCCAGGCTCAGGCTCTACCCACGGAATCGGGGACTCTGTTAGAACTGACGGTCCTTAGCGGCCTTGCCCACCCTGGGATGTTTATTTCCCTCCTACAGCCCATTTCCTGGGGTAGGCAGGGCCAGGACGCAGCAGGTTCCTGCCCCACTGCTATGCCCCCACCAGAGGCACCCAATGCCCAGGACACTGCCAAGGCATACGGCCACTTTAAAGAGGAGAGGAGGGGGCCGAGCACGAGGACAGGGGACGCCAGGTATGGCATCTGCCTTGCATGTGGCTGGCACTGGCTCAGTTCCCAGCATGGCATATGGTCAGGGAAGCGCCACCAGGGGGCCGCTACTGAGCACCACCAGGTGTGGCCAAATCCCCACAACCCCCACCTCCAACCCCAACAATAAAGGGTCTGTCAGCCTCCAGTTTTTCGCAAAACCCAAACCCAGTCCCTCAGCCCGCCTTCCTAGAGGCGCTGTGCTGACAACAGTCACATTATTCCGGTGACTCACTGGGTTTGCAGCGAGAGCTTTTCCCATGGATGCCGCCTCACCAGCTCGCCCTATCCTTGGCCACCAGCACAATGGAGGCTTGGGAGCACGCAAAGCCTCTCTCACAGCAGGCGACTTAAATGTCATCTGCTTGGATCCCACCCAGCCGTCTAATCTTGGAAGTATTGTGTGTCGGCGTCTAGTCACAAAGCAAGAATTCTCCCCTGGCGGCAGCTGCAGATTATATGAACATAGTATCTGTGTTCTTGATCCAAACCATGAACGCTGCGCTCCACCAGTCAGGGTAAAAGACCAAGCTCTCTCTCTCTCTCTCTCTCTCTCTCCTCTTTTACTTTTAATGTGTCACTATCACTATCACTATCTTCCCGTTAATCATCTATTTGCTAGAGCGGGCACCAGTAACATCTCCATATGTCCTGTCTCATGTTAGTAGAACCCAAAGGCATCTGCTTGCTCCAGGAACATAAAGAGCCTCAAACCATTATATTAGGTCACGGGAATGACCTCATATAAATGTTACTGGTATTTGGCATATCAAATACGACATGAGTAACTTGCCAGGCTTGCCGTGCGGGTCATACCCAGCAATGCTCAGGGGTTACTCCTGGTTCTGCACTCAGGAATTACTCCTGCCAGTACTCAGGGGACCATATGGAATGCCGGGTCAGCCACATGCAAGGCAAATGCCCTCCCTGCTGTGCTATCGCTCCAGCCCCAAGGACCAAATTCTGGGACCAGCACAGAGAGCCTGGGGAATCTCCCTGACTGACACCCACCTCCAGTCACCTCTGGGCTCAGGGCTGGGTCCTGCTCCTCCAGAAGCAGGTACGGGGGAAAGGGCAACGAGTGTCTCCCTCTGGCTCAACTCCCAGAGGAGACCACCGGGGCAAACTGGGCCAGACGGAAGATAACAGCGGCAGGACTCAAGCCCTCACGCCTTGCTGGACTAAGCCACGGCTCCCATCCCCACCACAGCATGGGTGAATGAATGAATGAATGAATGAATGAGTGGGAGAGTGAATGGATGAATGGATGAATGAATGAGACCTATAAGAAAGGGCTGGGGCGGGCGCTCAGGAGTGCACACCCGCAGGAAGCGGGGGGGGGATGTCTCAGAATCCCTAGCATGCAGTTGGGTGTCCAACTCTGGTCACAGCTGGCTAGCTGGGTATCTTGGCACCCCAAGGAAGAGTGGGACCCCACTGGCACCTTGGCTCACCCTCTTTGTTAATGAATCCAGAAACTCCACATAGGTGCAAAACCAGCTGCGCCCATGTGGGTTGGGGAGCCAGACCGCAGCATGGGGACTCTGCAAGGAAGAAGGTGGAACCACTGGCTCTGGAGGGCCCGTTGATCCTGGGGAAAGAGCTGCTGTGGGAACAGCTCAGGCCTAGACATCCGGCCAGACAGTCCCAAGGAGCAGTTTGTACAGGACACTAACGGAAATGTGTTTTTTTTTTTTTTTTGAAGTAAAACAAATTTTATTAAGGAGGTTTTTGGACAGGGAAGGAGTAGGGAAAGTGATAGAGAGAGATACACATCTCAAGAGGGGAGCTGCGGGCTGCTCCAGAGGCAGAGAGTGAACAAGCCAGGAACGTGTCTTTGAATGGGGCACACCGCAGGCCGTGGGCACCAGACTGACCAGCAGATTCCTTCAGGGGCTGCAACCCCGCCACGCACCCCCATGGACCTGCGGTTCCAGTGTCTAAGTAAGGGTCAGCCATTCTTGAGCTTATTTATTTGGGGTTTGGGGCCACGCCCAGTGATGCTCAGGGTCTGCCCCAGGTTTGGGGGGCTGGAGGGGGGATGTCATGCCCAGGGGATAACTGTGTACTGGGGATTGAGTACCCCACAAGCAAGGTCCATGCACTCTGCTGGTTAAGCCGTTTCTCCTGCCTCTGGCCTTAGGCTGGGGAGATCCAGATAAGGGCACCCTTCCCTAAGAACTTGCTGGGTTTTGATCCTTAATTCAGCTCTTATTTAGGGACTTATTAAGGACTTTTTTCTTTTCTTTCTTTTTTTTTTTTTTTTGTTTTTTGTTTTTTGGGTAACACCCGGCGATGCTCAGGGCTCAAATTACTCCTGGCGGTGCTCGGAGGATATAGGCGATGCTCAGGGATCGAACCCCGCGGCGGCTCAGGCCAGTTCTGCAAGGCAAACGCCCTACCCACTGGGCTATCGCTCTGGCCCCTTAAGGACTTATTTCAATCCATGGCCCCTGGCACCAGCTGTGACCCTGGGGACATTTCCCCGTGAGTGCTTGCTTTCTCTCCTGCAAGGAAGACCAGGATAGCCTCTGGCCTGTTTTCTGAGGCCCAACTTGATGCCTGTGTTTCTCAAGAATAATTTTAAGGGGGCGGAGGCGATAGCCCAGCGGGTAGGGCGTTTGCCTTGCACGCGGCCGGCCTGTGCTGGCCCGGGTTCGATCCCCGGCGTCCCATATGGTCCCCCGAGCACCGCCAGGAGTAATTCCTGAGTGCAGAGCCAGGAGTAAACCCTGAGCATTGCGGATGTGACCCAAAAAGCAAAAAAAAAAAAAGAAGAAAAAAAAAAAAGAATGATTTTAAGGGGCGGAGCGATAGCCCAGCGGGTAGGGCATTTGCCTTGCACGCGGCCGGCCCATGCAGGCCCGGGTTCGATCCCCAGCATCCCATATGGTCCCCTGAGCACCGCCAGGAGTAATTCCCTGAGTGCAGAGCCAGGAGTAACCCCTGAGCGTCGCCGGGTGTGACCCAAAAAAAAGCAAAAAAAAAGATTTTAATATGAAACCATATCTTTCCAGTGGAACCCATACAAGAAGCCCCAAGTCTTCAAGAAATCCAGGTGGTGCGTCTGGATGGCGCACAGTTGCCCCCACTCTTAGAGCAAAGAGACGGAGCATCCCGGGCGCTGGTGGGAACTGCCGACCAGCAGCACGGGGGCCTGCTCACTGCCGAAGCTGAGGCCTTGCCCGTCTCGGGGCGGGCCGGCCGCTGCTTCATTTCTCCTGACTTCTGGCTCCTCGACGACTCTTCATAGAGTCTCTTTCCCTCTGGCTCTCCTGGGGTACAATTTGCTCAATTCAGAAACTTGATCTGATTTATTTACCTTATTATTTTCACAATAGTTTTTCCCCTTTACACAGTTTTTCTGTTTGGGTAGCAAAGTGAGCCTCCGCTGGGAGAGAAACCCGAGCTGCCCAGGGGACCTGCCTCCGCTGCCCTGTGTGGCCCCGCAGCCCCCGCCTGTCCCTGGGACTCCTGCTCTCACCAGGGCCTCAGCAGGCCCGGCCTGGTGTGGCCTGGGAGCTGGGTGGGGAGCTGGGGTCCAGCTGTTCCTCTGCCACCTGTCTCCGTTCACCACCACATGCAGCAGTGGGAGCTGCCCACGGCCACCCAGGAGAGAACAGAAAGTAGGAGCAGCCGGTGGGGAGAGTAGCTGCCGCCTTTGCTGGGCGTCCTGGGACTCCTGCTGGGCCTCTCTGGGCCGGGGCGGACTAGGGCAGGCCTCGCCCTCCCCTAGTGCCTGGATTCTCTTGGGCCTTCCCTGCCTCTGCTGTTGATGAGGAGGGGCCCTGATCCCCTGTGAACTTTGCTGCTTTCTTCCTCCCTCCCCCTTTTCCCCTCTTGTATCACTGTATCACTGTCTTCCCATTCATCATCGATTTGCTCAAGTGGGCACCAGTAACATCTCCATATGTCCTGTCTCATGCTAGTAGAGCCCAAGGGCACCTGCTTGCTCTAGGAACATAAAGAGCCTCAAACCATTCCATCAGGTCATGGGAATGAGGTCTATAATTGTTACTGGTATTTGGCATATCAAATACGACACGGGTAGCTTGCCAGGCTCTGCCGTGCGAGTGGCATACTCTTGTAGTCACCTCTAAATCCAGCCTTTATTGATGAACCACGCGGCCGCTTGCGCTGCACGAGCCGGGCTGTGATAAGCTCATCTGCTGGGTGGAGGTCTGACGAGAGGGGAGTCGGATGTGGAAAATGGTGGCCCTCATGGATTGGGGGGTCTTCTGACTTGTTGCGAGGCTCTGCTGGGGTAGCCAGCCAAGGCTAGAACCTGCCATCCCTCCCGGGTGCCTCATGAGCGGCTGGGCACAGGGAGAGCCGGTAGCAGCTCTGCTCCATGTCTGTGAGTCTCTCTCCCCCACCTTGTATTGTTCTATATTTTAAAGTTCCTTTATTGAGTGCACATGATCACAATATTATGAATTTTCCTGTGAAGTCAAACCTCTGGTGTCTTCATGAAACTGTCTTTAGTAATAATGTTGATCTTATTTTGTCTCTGTTGACACAGCTCAGTGGCTTTCCTCTGCCTGATTATTTGCACAGTGTATCTTTTTCCATCCTTTTATTTTAGAGAAATAAATACATTTCCATCTTTTTTCCCCTTTTGGTTATACCCTGCTGTGCTCGGAACTTACTCCTGGCTCACTCCTGGCTCTGGGCTTTCGGGTCTTTCTCGGCAGTGCTGGTAGGGCCGTATGTGGAGCTGGAGCTCGGACCAGCATTGGAACCGAGAAGGGCGAGCTCCTACTTGCTGTACCATCTTTCCACCGCCCTGATGCCTTTGTTTTATACAGTGGTGGAGGGAAGGGTAAGCGATGCGATGGTGCTGGAATAGAGAATGCCCCTAACAAAGTCATCCTGAGCAACTTTGTAAACCAAGGTATTTACATAAAGGGGGGCAGAGCAATAGCATAGCAGGTAGGGCATTTGCCTTGCATTCTGCCGTTTAACCCTCCGCATCCCATATGGTCCCGTGAGCACCGCCAGGTGTAATTCCTCAGTGCAGAGCCAGGAGTAACCCCTGAGCATCTCCAGGCGTGACACCCTCCGTCCCGGACCCCCAAAAAAAAAACCTGCGCTGAATCCATCAAGGCCAGTGCGTGGGGTTGGTGTCAGGGGTCCGCGCTCTCTGGCGTCCGCTGCCCTCTTCTCAGCTGCAGCCCAGAAACCCTGTCCTCAGCTTTCCTCTGCAGGGGCCTTCTTGCACGTCTGCTGGGCCCACGCCTGCGCAGCTACTGCCGTGTGGGCTCAAAGGCGGCGCGGGCAGAGGCACGCGCGCACAGAGCGCGAGGCGCATGCGCTGGTGCCGAGGGAGGCTGTTGCACGTGCGGGGCCGTGTGCAGAGGCAGCAAGTGTGCAGGGGACTGGAGGCACGTGTGCAGAGGCAGCACGTGTGCAGACTGCAGTGCGCTGGATGTTGCGGTAGGTGCGCTGGTGCGGAGGTTCGTGCGCAGAGGCGGCTTGGCCGTGTGTGGACGCAGAGGTTCGAGCGCAGAGGCCACATGCGCCGGGTGTTAGAGGTATGTGTCCTGGTGCAGAGGTTCGTGTGCAGGGAGGCACGCGCACAGTGTGTTCGAAGCTACGTGATCTGGAGCGGAGGTTGGTGTGCAGAGGGCGTGTGCGCGGGAGCAGAGCACTTTCGTGTCTGAGTCACAGAAGCTCCTCTGCGCGGCTGCTCAGCAGGGCAGGAGACCCTTAGCTGCCCACGTGGAGCCGTGCCCCCGGCGCCACCCAGGGGCTCCTGGGCCACCCCGAAGTTTCGGCTCCTTATCTGCGTGCTGACCAGGGAGCTGCTCAGGGCATGGCTCTGCAGCCTTTCCCTGACTCAGTAACGGGCCACATCCTCACTCTGAGCCTCGCATTGGGCTTTTGAGTCATAGAAGTGATTGCTACTGACCTGGGCCTATTCCTGCTGTCCAGAGGCTGTGCCGAGGGGACCTAGCAGCAGCTCAGCCACGACCCCATCTTTCCATTTCACAGAGGGGTAGACTGAGGCTGGGGTCATGTAGGGTCTCTGCTGAGAGGCAGCTTGGGTTTCACCCCAACTTCTCTGGGCTCCTTATCAGTCAGGCAGCCCGGTCCAGCTCCGTGACCTCCTCGGTCACCCCTGCAGCCTCTGTCTTTGTTTCTTTGGTTTGGGGACCACACCGGTCAGCTGCATACAAGGCAAAAGCCTCCCGCTGTACTATGGTTCTGGCCCCAGGCTAAAGTCTTTTTTTTTTTTTTTGCTTTTTTGGGTCACACCCGCGATGCTCAGGGGTTACTCCTGGCTCTGCACTCAGGAATTACCACTGGTGGTGCTCGGGGGACCATATGGGATGCCGGGAATTGAACCCAGGTCGGTTGCGTGCAAGGCAAAGGCCCTACCTGCTGTGCTATAGCTCCGACCACCTCCCCACCCAGGCTAAAGTCTTGGGGACAGTGCAGAGGCCAGGAGTTATCAGCCACTGGACCCAGAGTTCTTTGTTTTTTGCTTTTTGGGTCACACCCGCAATGCTCAGGGGTTACTCCTGGCTCTGCACTCAGGAATTACTCCTGGCGACGACCCAGAGTTCTAACCCGGGTCTGGTTCCAGAGTTCTGCAGGGTGACCTCTAGGTGGGGAGGTGGCGATTGAACCCAGGACAGGCCTGTCCCCTGGGAGGGGACCTCAGGGCGTGGGACAGCTCCAGAAGGGTCAGGCCTCAGGGCTCCTTGGACTCAGCGCCAGCGAGCCCGAGGAAGTGGTTTGGCTGAGCGGGCAGGGCCTCCCCTCAGGGTCCGGCTCCCCAGATGGCCCGGGAATTGGCAGACATGTGTACTCAGTACTGTTTCCGGCCTGCAGAGCGTCCAAGATCTTACACTACAATATTTTTAGTATGTGAATCTTGCAACATCCTTTATAAAAATAATCAACAAGTTTCTTCTGCATGAAACACAAACACGTGTTGGGAGTATTTCTCTGCGTAACCACCATGTTCCCCGGAACTATTGTGGAGTCCATGCGGACCACCCAAAAGCCATTGCCTTAAAGTGGGGGGCTCCCAGCAGTGGAGGGTCCAGGGCTGCCTCCTGGTAGCTGTCCTGATACTCAGACAACCTGGCTCTGCTTGGACCCAGTGTTGCTGAGGGCCGCTTGGTGCTCTGGGGCTACAGGGGCTCAGTCAGGGCTGAGTGGTGCCGAGGATCCAGCTCT
>JAJIBD010016357.1:0-15635 GCA_021461705.1 Cryptotis parvus | reverse complement strand
CCTGAGGGGCCCCATAGATGTACAGCACCAAGGGTTCATTCTCAGGGACCACAAACCAGGCCTTGTGCCAGCCTTTCCGCGCCCTTCTCCATGTAGTGTGAGGAAGCTGCAGATGACGCTGTTCTCCGCAGCCACTGAGGCCTGTTTCTGTAGCAGAGATATAAAGGGCATCAATGTTAGTAGAAGTTCCAGTCTAGCTTTTCTTGCCTTCAGCACCTCCTGCTGTTCTTGTATCTCAGATGATGCTGGAGCCCAAGGGGCGGGTGTGATTTGCTGGTGCCACCTGGTGAATCAGTTGAGATTCATAGTTGGCTTTGCCTGGGGCTGGAGCTATAGCACAGCCGTAGGGTATTTGCCTTGCATGCGGCTTGCATGGGATCAATCCCGGTGTCCCACATGGTTCCCCAGCATGGTCAGGAGTAATTCCTGAGTGTAGAGCCAGGAGCAACCCCCTGAGCATCGCGTATGACCCAAAAAACAAAAACAAATTTAAAATAGTTGGCTTTGCCTGACTTGATCCATGGCGCCTGCCATGAGAGTTGGTAGAAGGGATGTACAGTTCTCAGTAAGCGCTAGTGGATCATTTTCCATCAATTTCTTAAGTCAATTTTACATTTATACCTCACCGTTTTCAACTGATCACAAATCATTCTTACACAGAGTAAGAGGCAATGTAGCATTGTGGTTAAAAGTTGACACTGATGGTGGGATCCGTGTTGGAATATTGTATGCCTAAGACTCATCTAATGCTTTATAAATCACGGCCCAATTTTTTGAAAGATAATTGGGTAAGGGGGCCGTAGTGATAGTCCAGCGGGTAAGGCGTTTGCCTTGCATGCAGCTGACCCGGGTTCTATCCCGGCATCCCATAATGGTCCCCGAGCTACGCCAGGTGTAGTTCCTGAGTGCAGAGTCAGGAGTTACCCCTGAGTGTTACTGGGTCGACCCCAAAAAGAAAGATAATTGGGTGAGTCAGGTAATATGACTGAGTATACTGGGTGAAAATGACTTTGAAGGATAGTTCATAGGGTTATGGTTAAGAATAATTAATTAATTTATGCAAAATTAGGGTAGTGCCTGGAACAGAGTATAGGCATATTATAGTATTTTTTAAAATGTAAATAGGGGGCTGGAGAAATTGTACATACAGCAGGTAAGGTGCTTGCTTTGTGCGTATCCAACACGGATTAGATCCCTGGCACCCTATATGTTTCCCTGAGCCTGGGCAAGAGTAATTCCTGAGTAAATTTTTTTTAAAATTCTAGGTGTGTCACTCACTGGTTGTATAACTTGGGCAAATAAATTGTCTGGGCCTTAGTTTTCTTATTTGTAAAGTAGAAATAGTACTAGAATCAGGTACTGTGTAGATGAACTATCTAAATATACTTAAATAAAATATCTTTTATTCACACTCATTTTTATGCCTGGATTACTTGTTCAGTGAATATTCTTGGCGCCTTGTGATTTCAGGGATGCCTAGCCCTCAATCACACTTGGTCACTGGCTGGGGTCCATGTGACTGATGTAGCAGGGTTAGTCCCGAGCCTAGCTCTTACCTCCAGAATGGACCTCCGGCGTTGGGGTGTATGCTGACTACAGGCTGGACTGCTCCCAGATACCCCATGCAGTGCTACATAGCAGTCAGTGCACACCGGTTAGAACGGTTGTTGTCATAGATGAGGCGGGCCCGAACTCAGAGCATTTTCCACAAACTACCTGGGGTAGCAAGTATGCAAGAACAGCTTCATTTCAGTGGATTTCCCCTGAAGTATACAGCTCCCACCATGGTCTTACAGCCAGCTGCCACTCTGGAGAGTGGTTGCCAGTCTGTCCCCTCATTCCTGAGTTCTACCCCTGCCTCCCAATACTCACATGCCCACAGGCTTTGCAGTGGTGTCTGCGTTTAGTGATGGAATTGAACGGCTCCTGGCAGCGCATGCACATGGTGACTTCCTTTTCTCGAATGGGAGTAGGTGCCCGCTTTCCAAGATCCACATTCTGGAGGAGGGTCAGGTCTCATGTAAGAGATCACTACTTCCCAGCCCAGTACACTAGCTAAATGACTTGATCATCATGGGGGTGGGAGTGGGCCATGGATCAGATACATTCAGAAAACCTGCCTTTGAGTTGTTGCTTTGCCCTACATGACTGCTAGTGAAGACAAAAAATCTGTTCTCTCTGGACCTTTCCCAGTGATTTCTCCGCTACCCTACCAGTAGACTTCTCTGAAGTCATGCACTGCCTGTCTTGGCCGCCTGGGATAAATCCACAGCCACAGCAGAGCCTGGCAAGCTATCCGTGGTGTATTTGATATGCCCAAAACAATAACAATAATGGACCTCATTCCCAACGAATGGAGACATTACTGGCGCCTACTCAAGCAAATCCATGAACAATGGGAAGACAAGTGATACAAGTGAGAGGGAATAGGTGTATCGCAGGTAAGGTGACAACAGGAGGCATGGAAGGGGTCCCAGAGCAGAAGGGTGTATAGACTCTTACTGGAGAATTAGGGGGGTGTATCTTCATCTTCTCTGTTTGTTGAGTTCAACAGTTTGAAGGTTTCTAGCGTCTGTTCATGCTTTAGGAGGGTGGAATTGATGGCCTGGGGAAGAGGTGAGAAGACTTAACTTACTAGGAAAACCTATCAGAGGAACCAGCTTTCAAAAGGAATTATATGTATTTGCTTAACCTCTGGACCCCAATTTTCTTAGCAGTAAAACCGGGATGGAAACGTTTGTTAAAAAACAGATATATAGGCCCATTTTGGTTGTGGGTTTTATGGGAGGTTCCACCAACCCCTAGACCTGTTAACATAGCCCCCTACCACAAAAGCCTTCTTGTATGTTACCTGGACCCAGTCTTTCTTCTCCTCCTCAGTCCTTGGGGAGGGGGAAGAAAGAAAAATGTTGGGTTAGGCAGGGCAACCAAAAGCAAGTGGATGACTAAAAGAGCAAGTGTTTTGGAGTTTGATCCTCTACTCCTTTATGGATTACTCACAAGACCATAGGCAAGTCATTTAACCTGAGTTATTTATTCAACAATTGCTAATACCATCCAGACCCTGTGAGAAACTTCAGCCTCAGAGAAGACCCTATCCTAGAGGAGTGCATGGTCTAGTGGGAGGGCACAATCCAGGAGGATTAGTGCTTCACAGAGTCAAAATACAGCTGAGAAGCCCAGAAGAGACCTCAGCCTGGAATTCAGATGGTAGCTGCTAAGGAAGATTCCTTTAAGGAGGTGTTAGGTCTCAGAGAAGTATGAGTAGAGTATGTGTAAAAGTATGAAACATGTAAGAAACCAGAAATGGTTCCCTTTTGCTGCAGTGTTAAGTTAAAGAAAGATAGCTGTTTTCATCTGCAAAATGGAGATGACAATTACCAATCTGGTTGCTCTAGTAGCAATCAGGTGATAAGTGTTAAGGTCGTTTTGTGGTACAAATGGCTACAAATCAATGCAATTTCTTGTTTTCAACTCTCCTATTTTCCCTGCAGTCTCCAAGGCATCTCTCTGCTTTGGCACTAGGAAATGGAACGCAGCAGCTTAGCTACCTCCCACCTGGCTTCTTCTAATCCCCCTTCACAGCCATATTCCTGACATCAAGAACTTTTTTAAATAAAGTTTCAGAATCAGTCCATGAAAAATTAAGAAAGTTAGTCAATATTTAGCTATATGAATGTACACTGCAATACTATCATAGAGAAAAACTGGAAGGTACAGATGAGGGAAAAAAAAGAAATTATGCCATGTTACTGATGTAGAAAGCTGCTTATAGTGGTAAGTGAAAACAACATATACAAAAATATATGTGATTCAAGTGTTTACATTGTCAATCCCTCGGCACTGGAAAGACAATACAGTGGGTAGGGACTTTGATCCCTTGTCATCCAATATGGTCTGTCCCCTCCTGAGCCCAAAAGGGAGTGATCCCTGAGTACAGAGCCAGGATTAAGTCCTGAGCACTGCCAGGTGTGACCGAAAAACAAACAAAAAATTAAGGTACCCTTAAGATCATGGCAGGAGGGGTGGAGTACATTGGTGGTGGAAATGGGGCACTGGTGGAGGGATGGGTGCTGTATACTGTATTACCAAGAACCAATTATGAACACCTTTGTAATTGTATGTTTCACGGTGGTATAATAAAAAATTAAAAAAAAAGATCTTTGCATTTCACTAAATTAAAAATTTGCCTCAAGAAGAGGAGAATGATCCTGGCACCATTAATAAAATGTTCCTAGAATGGGAGGGCTTGGATTTTTTGGTGATGCATGCTGAAGTACATAGGGATAAAGTATCCTATACATCATTTACTTTTAAAGTGGCTCGACATATGCTAACTATGGCAAAACATCAATAATTTTTATTTATTTTTACACATATAAAAATCGCTCCTCAGGCCGGAGCGATAGTCCAGCAGGTAGGGCGTTTGCCTTGCACACGGCTGGCCCGGGTTCGATCCCTGGCATCCCATATGGTCCCCTGAGCACCGCCAGGAGTAATTCCCTGAGTGCAGAGTCAGGAATAACCCCTGAGCATTGCCAGGTGTAACCCAAAAAGCAAAAAAAAAAAAATTAAAAAGCTCCTCAGGTTCAGGCTGTCCCAGAAAAAATTAAATCAAAGTGTCTAGGGATGGGTCCCAGACATCACCATTTTTTTCAAAAGCTCCCTAGCCTATTCCAATGTATTGCTGCATATCAACTAGTTTGAACCAGCTGCCTAAGTGGCAGGCATATGGGTGTTTGTTGTATTTCTATTATTCTGGATATTTGAAATTTTTCATTAAGTTTTTTAATGGCAGTGATTGTAAAGCAAACCCCTACCCTCTGCCACTAGGAGGAGACCTCAAACAATCATTATCTCCCTACAGCCTCCTCTTTCCACCTAGCAGACAACTGTCAAGCAGGCTATGCAGAGGCCTGGCTAGATCCTACATGTTCCCTTTCCGGAAGTCAATCCTTCCTTTGATCTCCCCCTCCCTTGCTCTTTCCAGCTGTAGCCTTTTTGAGTCTCTTTGGATTTTCACACCCAACTCTCAGATCAGCTAATGAATGTCTTCCAGGAGAACCCTCTAGCCATATGTCTCTCTCTCCTGCTTCCATGTAGTGCCAGAACAAAAGGTTCTGACTATTTCTCAGTATCTTGCAGACTGTCAGAAACAGTTCATCTAACACTCTGCATCCGTTCTTTGACCCTGACTTTGATATCCTATCGCCTAATCCTCAGAGGGCATCAAGAGCTCCAATCCCAGCTCTCTCTTCCTTTCTAGCTATGAGATCTTGAGCAAGGAACATAATTCTTAAGTGCCTCATATTCTTCTGTAAAATAGGATTACTGTTAACAGTAACTACTTCAAAAGTTGTTTTTAATATTTCAACCGGTCAATTTAAATATAAATTGCTTAATCTAAAATTAACTTAAACAGACACTGTGGTGTTAGAGCGTTTTATGCATGAAACACTATCATTGACAGTACTAGCACTAGAGAGATAGTACAGTAAGGCCTTGCTCAGATTCAATTCCAGATTCAATCTCCGGCACCACATATGGTCCTGTGAGCCCACCAGGAGTGATATTGAGCACAGAGCCAGGAATAAGTCTGAGTATAGCTGGGTGTGGCACAAAAACCAAACAAACAAACAAAAAAAAATCAAAAAATACTGCTATATATCATGATGTATCGAATGTTTTTTCTTTTTGGGTCACACCCAGCAATGTTCAGGGGTTATTCCTGGCTCTGCACTCTGAAATTACTCCTAGCAGTGTGCACACAAGGAAAATGCCCTAACTGCTGTACTATCACTCTGGCCCTAATGTATCAAATTTTTAAAAATTAACTTAAACAAGACCAGGGAAGTCCAAAGGGCTAGTTGGCTAGTTCATATGCATGGCACATGCCCAGTTTTGATCCCTGGCATCACATGGTCCCCTGATTACCACAGGGAGTGACCGACCTCCAAGCACCAAGCTAGGGAGTGGCACCTGAGCATTACCAGCTGTGGCCCCAAACCAGAATAAAATAGCATAAAAATAGTGCCTGTCAGAGCTGGAGACATAGTACAAGCTGTAGCACTCAGAGGTGGTCAGAGATATTACTGCCTAGAGCCAAAAGTAAGCTCTGAGCACTTCCCCTGTGCCTCAAAAATAAAATGTGCCTTCACAAGACCAAGTTAGTTTTGTTCTGGGGCCACAGGTTTACTCCTGCTCTGTGCTTAGATATCACTACTGGAGGTGCCCAGAGGACCTTATGTAGTGCCTGGGATTGAACCATGGACAACTGAATGCCTTAACCCCTGCACTATCTCTCTGGCATCAAGACTTCATTAAATGTTAGATATTATAATCACCCAAATAGAGGCTAGCTATAAAAGTTCTTTTTACCAAAACTGTTGGGCATTATTTGAAAAGCAGACAGGACAGCACAAATGCAATACATAGAGAACTACTTTACAGATGCCCCAAAGTAACATTTTCATCGTTACTTCTGCATATATATACATACAGTATATATATACACACATATATATGTATGTATATATGTATATGCAGTATATATACACACATACATATATATGTCTGTATATATATGTATGTGTATATATTCTATATATATATATATATATGCTAACATATGCACATAGTTCTATGTCTTATATATATGTATTCTTTTTTGGTTAATACCTCATTTAAAATAAATTTTAGATATGGTGATACTAAATGCTTGCCATGCATTGGCCTATTGTCACACCTGAAATAAAAAAACAATAATTCACCTTTATCTAAGGCTCAGTTCACGTTCACATTTTCTCTATTGTCTTATAAATGTCTCTGATGGCTGTTTTTCTCAAATTAGGCTCCCATCAAGAGTAATAATTGCTTTAGGTTGGTACTTTTCTTAAATCTCTGAAATCTATAAAAATACACTATTTGTGTTACTCTTATTCACATTCATATTAATATTCCATTCTTCCCTTTCCTTTAATAAAATCCACTAGAAAATCAAGTATTCATCTATGGTGAAAAATTATCTATCCTTATTTTGGAACCATTCTTCCCCTAAAGAGGTAGATTAGACCTATAAACCTTCAGTGTAACTGAAAGGAATACACTGAAGGACTGGAAGGAGGGCAGAGGCAAATACCTGGCCTGGAGCTCCAGGGAGCGCTGCTTTCCTGACACCAGGAACGTCGAGGCAGATTGAGGTTGGAGCTTTCCTTTAGCTGAAAGGAAAGAGAAGGAAGACTGTAAGGCCTACTGAGTTCAAGTGCCCTTCCCTTTCACAGTCAGAGTAAGAATGTCTTTTTTCCTCATCGCCAAGGTCCCACTTCAAGTCCCTCTTTCCCACCTCCTGGTGCTTACCTCCATGCCATCTACATCAATGCGTGCCCCGCGCTAAACTTCTGGCCAAGGAGCCGTAGCCTGGGCCGCAGTAAAGGAGGCGGTCATTGAACTAGAAAGAAAAAGGTTTGGTATATATGTGTGGAAGATATAGGACAGTTTGGGCTACCCTTTTGGGATTTCTTGGAATCTTCATTGATGCAATAGATTCCAAAAACTCAGGCCAAAGGCTAGAGGGATTCTATAGGAAATAAGGCACTTGGTCTTGTATGTGGCTGACCCTGGTTCAATCTCCTGCACTACAAAAGGTCCCCAGAGCACCAGGAGTGACCCCTGAGCACAGAGCCAGCAGTAACTCCCGTGCACCACTAGATGTGGCCCTATCCCAAAAAGGGAATATAGCCCTCATTGGGCACAAAGCTTGCAACAAAGAGGCTAGGTATGGGCAATCAGTTCCTAGTTGCATAATGATTTTTTTTCTAGTTACATCATCTACTGAGGGGCCAGAGAGTTATTTCAGCAGGTAAGGAGCTTACCCAGGTTCAATGCCCAACACCACGTATGCTTCCCCAAGCCCAGCCAGGAGTGATCCCTGAACACAGAGCCAGGCATAAGCCCTCAGCACCACTGGGTGTGGCCCAAGCACCACCCTGCCTGCCCTTCCCAGTTCTAAACAGAGGGAAATGTCCTACTGTAAGGCCAGAGAGATGGTACAGGGGTTAAGGTCATTGGCTAGCATATGGCTAATCCTGGTTTGATCCCCTGGATTGCAAATGGTTCCCTACACACCACCAGGAGTTATCTGAGAGAACAGAGCCAGGATAACTCCTAAGCAGCTCTGGGTGTGTGGCCCCAAATCCCCTCCCTACCCCATCCCAAATTCTTAGTGTGGTAATCAAAATATAGTGAGTTAATACAGAGTAGCAAACGGGGTAGTTATAAATAATGATCAGATCAATCTGTCAGTGAGGGAGCAGGGTCTACCCACAACCCCATACATGGCACCTACTAGTATGAGGTATCGGTCTTGAGTGGTCCCATTCTTGGCTGACAGCTTAAGAATATGGCCTTCTTTTATGAGCTCTTTGGTGGGGCTAACGATGTCTTCCTCACCCCCTAATAGCTCATATACTTTCAGCAGCTTGTGCATCCGTTCCTGGCAGAAGACAGCAAAAAGGCAAGGTTGTGGTACTGACTTCCTATTAGATGTCTATGAGTCATAAGTTCCTCAGAACGGAGATATCAAGTGTAGGCAGTCAAGAAAGCGCAAGGGCTAAAGAGCTACTCACCATTTTGCGAATAGCAGCGTTAGAGTGTTCTGCTGCTGTGGCTATCAGCTCCAGAGATTCTGCAGACAGACAGCAGAGACTCAAATGAGGTAGAAAAGAGGATCTTGGAATTTTCATTGCGTCTCGAATACTACCTCCTGGCTGACAACTCCCTCACCAGCCCAGAAAGCAAAAGCATAAGTCTCATAGATGACCATAGCATTATCACTTAAAACAAGAAACTGTTGGAGCCAGAGCAATAGTACAGCTGGTAGGGACATTTGCCTTGCACACTACTGACCAGGTAAGATGCCTGGCTTCCATATAGTCCCTTGTGCACTGCCAGAAGTAATTCCGGAGTGCAGAGCCAGGAGTAAACCCTGAACATTGCTGGGTATGACCCAAAGAGACAAAAAAAAAAAAAACCAAGAAACTTTTTTCAACGGCACAATAACAGAATCAAAACACATGGAATAACTGGTAGCCAATAAGCTGTAAACTTAACAATATTACTATTGCTATAAATTAACAATAAAAGGTATATTATAACTGGAAAAGAAAATACCCATTCTTTTAAAAAAAATCTTTTTTCTGTTACCTTATTAATCAATTATTTTATACTCTATTTCCTATTTTTGGGTTTGCTTTGGGACCACACCCAGTGATGCCCAGGGCATACTTTTGGCTCTGAACTCAGGAATCACTCCTGGCAGTGCTTGGGGACCATATATGATGCCAGGGATTCAATCCAGGTTGGCCACATCTAAGGCAAGCATCTTGTCAATATACTACCTCTCCGGACCTGGAAAATACCCGTATTTAACAAGCTGTACTGAATGGAGGGGTCATGGATAATTCCTCTTGTCCTATTTTGATCTGACTGAATTTCTCTATATTTTTACAAACAGTATTCCTTTTATGCTTATATGAATCATTATCATTAGTATGTACAAATATACTTTCATGTGGCTGAATGGGCTAAGAAGAAGCTTTGATTGAGGGAGACCCAGGTTCAATTCCTGGCACCACTTGGTCTCCTGGGCTCTGCATGGAGCAATCTTCAAGCACAGAGACAGGAGTAGCCCACAAGCACTGCCCAGTTATGTCAACCAAACAAGAATAAATAAAACTAATATATTTTCATTGCAGTAGTTTATATAGCAGTGTCAAATCAGGAGTTCAAAAAAATACTTCAAGGGGCCGGAGAGATAGCACAGCAGGTAGGGCATTTGCCTTGGGCGTGGCCAACCTGGGTTTGATCCACAGCATCCCATATGGTCCCCAGAGCACCGCCAGGAGTAATTCCTGAGCAAAAAGCCAGGAGGTAACCCCCTAAAGCGTCACCAGGTGCAATCCATAAAACAAAAACAAAAAATAAAAAGAACTTCAAATACAGTGGTTCAAAGAATGAATGTAGGATTTTATAATCTTGGAAATGCTTATATTTTAAGAATACAAATGTAAAGAAAATGAACACAAACATTTGTGTTCATAAATGATAATGAAACACAAATGTTTCATAAATGAAACAAAGAAAATTAATACAAACATTTGTGTTCCATTTGTGTACTAAATGATCTCAATTTTGTAAATAGACATGCATTAAAAAGGAAGAGTCTATGTTCAAAAAAGTTCCCCATACTTATTTTATAAGACATTGTTATCAGAGGTAATTTCCCCCCCATATCTCAATTTTTCTGTATTTCCATATTTCCTATAGTGATCAGGTATCATCAGGGGCAAAATAGAAAATAAATCCCTTGACACTTATGTACACTAACAAATAAAAGCTATAACTGCACTATTCCTGACTATATAGCACTAACTTTTCCACTTAGAATATAGCCTCTAAACATTTAGAGGCCAGAGCAATAGTAGAGTGGCAAGGTGCTTTGCTTAGCATGTAGTTAACTCAAGTTTAATCCCTGGCACTCCATATGGTTCCCCTGAGCCCTGCCTGGACTGATCCCTGAGCACAAAGCTAGGAATAAGCCTGGAGCACTTCCAAGTGTGATCCAAAAACAAGCATCACCTTTCCCAACTTCAAACTGTACTACAAGGCAGTAGTAATTAAAACAGCATGGTACTGGAATAAAAAACAGACCTGTGGACCTATGGAATAGAGTTGAGTATCTTGACACCCACCCTCAAACACATGATCATTTAATCTTTGATAAAGGTGCAAAGAGTACAAAATGGAGTAAGGGAAAGCCTCTTCAACAAGTGGTGTTGGGAAAACTGGGCAGCTACATGTAAAAAAATGAATTTGGACCTATGTCTAACACCATGCACAAAAATCAGATCAAAATGGATTAAAGATCTCAACATCAGACTTGAATCCATAAAGTACATGAAGAAAATATATGAAAAACCCTCCACGACATTGAAGCTAAAGGCTTCTTCAAGGTGTGAAACATCACTAACAAAGCAACTAGAAGAAAAGATAAACATATGGGACTACATGAAATTAAAAACTTCTGCACCTCAAAAGAAACAGTGACTAAGATACAAAGGCAGTCCACAAAGCCTCTTCAACAAGTGGTGTTGGGAAAACTGGGCAGGGACATGTAAAAAAAATGAATTTGGACCTATGTCTAACACCATGCACAAAAAAATCAGATCAAAATGGATTAAAGATCTCAACATCAGACTTGAATCCATAAAGTACATTGAAGAAAATATAGGAGAAAAACCCTCCACGACATTTGAAGCTAAAGGTTTCTTCAAAGGTGAAACATCACTAACAAAGCAACTAGAAGAAAAGATAAACATATGGGACTACATGAAATTAAAAAAACTTCTGCACCTCAAAAGAAACAGTGACTAAGATACAAAAGGCAGTCCACAGAATGGGAAAAGAATAGTCACCCAATAGCCATCTGATAAGGGGTTAATATCCAGGATATATCAGGCACTGGTAGAACTTTACAAGAAGAAAACAAATAACCCCATCAAAAATGGGGGGAGAAGAAATGAACAGAAACTTCAGCAAGGAAGAAATTTGAAAGGCCAAAAAACATATGAAAAAATGTTCATCATCACTAATCAACAGAGAGATGCAAATCAAAACAACAAGATATCACTTTACACCACAGAGACTGGCACATATTCAAAAGAGCAAGAACAACAAGTGCTGGCGTGGATGTGGGGAAAAGGGGACACTCATCCATTGTCGGTGGGAATGCCGGCTGGTACAGCCTTTCTGGGAAAACAATATGGACATTCCTCCAAAGACTAGAAATTGAACTCCCATTTGACCCAGCCATACCACTCCTGGGAATCTACTCTGGGAAACCAAAAATACGCAGCGGAAACACCATCCCTACTTTTATGTTCATAGCAGCATTATTCACAATAGCCAGAATCTGGAAGCAACCAGAGTGCCCGAAAATTGATGACTGGATAAAAAGCTTTGGTACATCTACACAATGAAATACTATGCAGCTGATAGGAAAAGAAGTTATAAAATTTGCCTATAAATTGATGGACATGGAGAAGATTATGTTGAGTGAAATTAGCCAGAAGAAGAGACAGATACAGAATGACTGCATTTATTTGCATAACATAAATATATATTACATATTATGATACCAATATCCAAGGTCAAGTGAAACATCAGGAGGTCTTGTCAGAGGTGGAAATTATCACAAACATGTGGGGAGTCAGAGGCTAGGTAAGACAAAAAATGGAACAGTGTGCTAACGATTGTCGAGGGTACTAATACCAACCTAGAACTGAGCATTAAATAGAGGGCAAAAAGATACACATGACAACCCTTTAATGTATGTTCTGTAATCCATAGTCTGGAAAGGAAGGAAAAGAGAAAGAGAGAGAAGGGAAAGAAATAAAGAACCTGCCATGGAGGAGGGCTGGGGGGGTGGGGAGGCAACCGGGGACATTGGTGGTGGGATACGGGCACTGGTGGAGGGATGGGTGCTGGAATACTGTATGACCAAAGCCCAAATATGAACTTTTTAATTGTATATCTTTGTAATTGTAAAAAAAAAATTAAAAAGAAAACAAACAAAAAGCTATAAGCATACAAATTCATACCTGTGTAGGCTACTGTGCTGAGATTAGAAGTTTTGCTAGCTAAAAGGGACTATCTGGCGATGTCTGCATGGGATATAGACTGGCACTTCAAAGGTCCAGTGTGTGAAGCCTCTGCCTGGGAATTTAGTTTGGGCTGCCAGTCTAGACTTCATTAGGTAGTTTAGTCTAGGGAGTGTATTTTGGAAGTTTTGTGTTCAGGCTTGATTTAGATGCTTCAGAGGCACAGGTTTGGAATTGGCAGTGAGAGATCTTGATTCAATGATCAATCTTAGGCTCAGGGCAGCCATTCAGGCTAGAAATTACAGTTGACCAGTCCTAATACCTAAGCTCCTAACTATGTGTGGGAAGTAGGTAGTGAGGAGTTGGTCTGAAAAACCAAAGATATGATTCAGTAGTGCTCAGATCTATAGGTACTTTTTGAGATTCTGCTGGGATATTTTATTTTTAAAAGGTTAAAAACAGGGAAGTCAGCTTAAGGTCTTGAACAGGAAGGGCTGAGCTCTGGCTGGCTTTTTTCAGAGATTCTTTTCTAAGTATATTAGAAAATCATAATGAGCAGAGTCCTGTAAGGAAGTTTTATCTTTAAGGATAAAACCTAAGCTAAGCTTAAGCTACAAGATTCATTTCTATAGACTCAGATAGGGTTAGAAGTGGTACAAAAAAGAACCCAAGTTTAGTAAACTCATTTGGGGCTGAGTTTACATTTTTAGCCCACACCTGGCAGTGCTCAGGCTTCTTACTTCTGCCTCTGCACTTAGGGGTAGGCTGGGGTAGGGGTAGAAGGGAATCTTGAAACATTGGTGTTAGGAAGGGAGCACTGGTGGAAGGATGGGTGCTGGAACACTGTATGACTGAATCCCAATCATGAAATGTTTTGTAATTGTATATCTCATGGTGATATAATAAAAAAAAAACTAAGAGATACAGCAAGGCAACAACAAAGGTCCTAAGGCAACATAATGGGAGAAATCATTTACACAATTGGGCTGCGGATTGAGGGTTTGAGAGGGAGGGATATTGGAATTCTTGGGGAAGGAATATTGGTACAATAATGATGGGTGTGGTGTTGGATTTATATGCACAAGAAACCAATATTTTTTTGAGAAATCATTATTAACAGTATTGCAAACCACAGAATCTCAATCAATTAAATAAATCATTTTCTTATCTTAGCCTTCCAAGTGCTTCTGCTCTCCCTGGAGACAGGGAGACAGTTCTATGGGCTAAACATATGATTTGCATAAGGAAGGCAATCTCTACCCACATGGTTCCCGAGCAACACTAAGCATGGCATCTCTCAAAACAAACAAAACAAAAAGCATTGCTTTCCTCTCTTTAACCTTATCTACCATTCTACCACACTTAGGTTATGGTTAGGGCACAATAGATCTCTTGTTCATTGAAAACTGTGCAAAGAGGGGCTAGAGAGATAGTACAGTGGGAAGGGCACTTGCTTTGTATGTGGGCTGACCTCAGTTCAGTCCATAGAACCAAAGGGTCTCCTGAGCATGGCCAGGGAGTGCAGAGCCAGGAATAAGCCCTGAGCATTGCTGACTGTGGTACAAAAAGTAAAAAAAAAGAAAATAAAATGTGCAGGTACTACTCCTGTCACCATCCCACTCAAATTTGAACTCTGTATCTAGTACCTCTCCCTGGATGATATTCCCCAAAAAGGATGTGTCTTCCTCCGTGTTATTCATATGTTAAATATCCCACTGTTCAGAGACCACCCAATGAAAGTAGGCCCCCAGTCACTATCATATTCACACTTGATATTCTCTGAATCACTTACCTAATAAGGTTTATATTGTATATTCTATGTGCATTCTATAATATGTATTACTGTTAATTTTATTTATTATCTACTTTCCAGACTCAAACACTTCCAGAGAT
Source organism: Cryptotis parvus (assembly GCA_021461705.1). Taxonomy (NCBI): domain Eukaryota; kingdom Metazoa; phylum Chordata; class Mammalia; order Eulipotyphla; family Soricidae; genus Cryptotis; species Cryptotis parvus. Next base: position 1,086 of record JAJIBD010016357.1, on the reverse strand, counting down.
TACAGATCTTATCTTATTTGTCTTGTTCACCTTTCTATCCCTGTGCCTAGGACACAGCTGTAATGTAAATGAAGAGAAAAAAATGGAAGTGAAAGTCTGAGGAAAGTTGAGGAACTGGAAGAAGCAGAATGAAACACTTCTGGTATATCTCACGGTGGTATAATAAAATACTTTAAAAAAAAACACTTCTGGTGGTTCAGTATACGAAGACTTAGTCTAGAGAGATCCAAATCTAGGGAGGCAGATAATATAGGATTCTGTCTGGGTGCTCAGTTTTTTTTTGTTTTGTTTTGTTTGTTTTTGGGGGCCACACCCAGCTGTGCTTAGGGTATACTCCTGGCTCTGTGCTCAGGGATCACTCCTGGCGGCTCAAACTCTGGTCAGCAGCATGTAAGGCAAGTGCCTTAGTGATTGTACTGCTTTAGCCCTGGGTAATTATTTCTGAAAAGGTGACTTGGAGGTTCTTCTGGGAGGTTCATTTGGGGTAGTAGCTAGCAGACATGAGTAAATCTCTAAATGTGGCAGAGGAAAAATCAGGGCTCCATTAGACAAGTCTTTCTGGGCGTTCAGCTGTGGAGATCGGTAGAGAGGATTGAGCCTAAAGTGCAAGTCTGGGCTCTCTGCTGGTTGGTTCAGGTTCAATAGGGCTTTAAGTTCAGTTTCTTTTTTTGGGTATGGAAAAACTTCAAGTTTGTGGGATAGGGCAAATTCTCACTGCCCTACCCCCCTTCTCCCAGTATTTCATAAATAAAACTATTTTACCTCAATAAAAAACAAGTTTGGGAGATAGCTCAGTCATAGGAATGAATGGCTTCCTATGGAAAATCAGTCTGGCAGTTCCCTTTAAACTCTATAGAGTCCCAGTTGGTAAGTAATGACTGGAAGACTCCCTACGAATACTCAGTCTGGGTTCCCAGGTAGAAATAGCAATATGGAAGTAGGAGAAAATAAATGAACAAGGAGGTTTATCCTGGGTCTCACTCTAGAACATCAATGTGGTCAGTATGGAGATACTTCCTAATCCAGAGTCTCAATTATGTGGCAGTGGAAAGTTGATCCCGTGAGTTGTCTTGGCAGGGCCTAGAT
>JAJIBD010016356.1:0-21863 GCA_021461705.1 Cryptotis parvus | reverse complement strand
TTTGTGTTATCCTTAATGCAGTCAGTGTGCTAGATAGTAGCTTTTTTATTATAAATAAGAAAAAACTTAAGGGCCTAAAGTTTTTTTACATTTACACAGCTAATGTGTGACAGAGCCAAGACTTGAACCAAAGTCTACTTTTAACCATAAAATTTACCATATGTTATAGAATTTTTGATAAAAATATGAAGCATACATTAAAAAAAAACGCTATAGCTCAGCTATAACTAGCAACATTAAAAAATTAGGTTTTTGTTTTTTTTTTTTTTTTCTTTTTGGGTCACACCTAGCAATGCTCAGGGTTACTTCTGGCTCTGCACTCAGGAATTACTCCTGGCGATGCTCAGGGGACCATATGAGATGCTGGGGTCAAACCTGAGGTCAGCCCATGCGCAAGGCAACGCCCTACCCACTGTGCTATTGCTCTGGCTCCCCAAATTAGTTTTTTTCATTCTTAAATAGGTTTTTCTATGAGGGAGAGCTGCCATCTGGCTCTCCCTGAGTTCTTGCGCCCGCCACTTGCGGCCGCACAGTATATCAAACTAGTGGAACCAATCATGTTCTAGAAACTCAGAAAGTAAGTTCAAGAACAGAATTTGGCCAGATCTCCCATAACCAAGAATAGGAAAGAAAATGGATTCATCAGTAACATTTGCCATATGTGTGCTTTAACGGTCAATACAGTCAGTGCCATCTGATGAGCAGGCATGGGGATTGGGGTGGGTGGAAATGAGGGGTCTTTGGTGGTGGGAACACACTGGTGGTGGGAGTGGTGTTGAAGTATGAAACTTTCTATCAGCAGTATTAACGAAAACCTTTTACTTTGTAAATCACGGTGTTTCAATAAAAAGGGAAAAAATAAATTAGGTTTTCTGATTGTAAAATTTAGTGTACTTATTTAAGAGCGTTGAAGAAGAGAAAAAAAATATAAAGGTGAGAATAAAAAAAATAATAATGCTGAAACCCAGTGTTAAGCACTTATATTAATGTTTCTTAATAGGCTTATATTTATGACTTTCTGTTACCATGTACTGTTTTGTAGCATAATGCCATCTTATATAATGAAGTTTTATATCCTTTGCAATATATTGTTGAGACTTTTCCTATTGTATTAAAATTCTTCAAAAAGTGTAGCTTTTTTTTTGGTTGTTTACCTTTCACAACTTTATCATAACTTAATAATTCCACTGTTCTTGGATGTTTAGCTTTTACTCCTTTTGCCATAAAACTGCAAGGAGCATAAGAATTTATTGGCAAGACTACAGGAAAACACACTCTCCACTGTTGGGGGTGACTTTTGTTAATATGCTTTACTTCAGGTATTTAAATGTTATTCTCATTTCCAGCAATTAAATTTCTAGGAGTCTCTTCATGGACCCCAAACTTTTTAATTATTTTCCATGCTTGAACTGTCTCTTCCTTAGGATCTAAACGCTCTTCCCACAGCAATGCTTATTTTTATGGCTTCTTCAAGAACAAGCGAATAGTTTTGTTTGACACTCTACTAGAAGAGTATTCGGTACTTAACAAAGAGATCCAGGAGGAGTCTGGCACGGAGCCCCGCAATGATGGAGAAGGGGACAGTGAAGAAATTAAAGCTAAAGTTAAAGTGAGTTCTTTTTTTCCTAGAGTGTTGGGTATGGCCCCAAAGCCTTCCAACAGAGAGATCGGACAGGACCGTGAGATAGTTCAGAGGGCGGCGCAGCTTTCCATGCTGGGGACCCATGGTCAGCTCCCAGCACTGTGATTCCCCTGAGCACCATCAGAGCACTGATACTAAGAGACTTACTGGAATTTTATTTTTCAGAAAACAAACAGGTTGATTGGAATAAATTATCTCAAAAGTAGCTTAGAAGGTAAATTAGAAATACCTTAAAGCTGTACATAAAAGTTGTTCTTTTACAAAAAAAGACAGCCAGTGTTAGAGTCTATGAAAGTCTTGTGGGGCTGGAACAGTAGTCCAGTGAGTAGGGCAGTTGCCTTGAATGCGGCCAACCCAGGTTTGATTCTCCGGCATCCCATCCAAGCACCACCAGAAGTAATTTCTGAATGCAGAACCAGGAGTAATCCCTGAGCATTGCAGGGTGTGACCCTAAAAGCAAAATAATAAAATAAAAGTAAAAAAAAAAGACTCCGCATGTGGCTTGTGTGTGGAGTGCCCAGGCTCCAGAGACGTGCACTTGAGTTTCACCCAGTACCTACTTAAGTCATCTTAAGCAAAGCACTTTTTAATTTCTCTGTTTTGTTTTTAGTACATAAGTGAGAATAATACTTTCTATCCTGTCCAGCTTGATGGTATAAGGATCAAATGAGACAACCTGTAACTTGATTATAAAAAAGAAAATACTCTTTAAAAAGAGACTGTGCCTGTTTTCATACTGATATGGGAAGTCTAGAAATCTAGTTCTGTCCAAGAGTCTGCCATTTTAGGCAAGGCTCCTTTTGTGGAGTGTGTGGTCTTTGATGTGATGCTGAGGCAGTTCTAGTTTCCTAAATTGAGAGGTCAAACTCAAGAGAACCTAACTTCTCTAATGAAGAACTGGTTGCTTGTTTTCTATTTTAAGAGAGGGAGTAAGACCACAGCCAACTGCTTTCAGAGGCTATTCCTGACTCCTTGCTCAGTGGCCTTTGGTATTATGTTGGGGTTGCTTGGGGTCCCCAACAGTATCAGGGTCCGTCGGGTTCCCCGGTCGTGTTTGGACTCTGGCCAACAGTGTACTGCAACAGACTGTCCCCTTCAGCTGATGGACAGAGAGCAAGACTACCAGTTCTAGAAAATCTAAGACTTTCAATTCCACACACTACTATCTCCAACTCCCTCCACACATCATATACATTGACGGACCCCTGAACTGCTAGAGTGCAATCCTACATAGAGGTTTGGGGGCTGGGCATTACCAAAGGTAAAAAAAAAAAAAAAAAAAAAAAAAATTTGTTGAGAGCAATGAGGTATGAGGTGAGAACTGGCTTCTGGCACCCCAGCATGGGGGCAAATTCATCAAAGGGGTCATGTCCTGCTCCCGGAGGCGAATGGGTTTCCTATATTCCCCTAGCTAGATTGATCATATCCAATCTCCTTCAGGGTCCAATCCACTGCTATTTACATTTGTTTCAAAACAGCTGGATGTTTTGTTCCAGTTCCTAGATCTGGCTCTTATCTCTGGGTCAGGACCTGGGTTACTTTATAGAGCTTAAAGCCAGCTCATTGTGCAGACTGCTTAGCAGTCCCATATCCATTCCAGGGTGATCTCTTCCTGGTTCTATCCAGTCCCTTGTAGGGACCCTGTATAGGGACTAAGGAATTAGATTCTGTCTAAAAGGTACTGAGGTTTATAGTTGGGAAATACGGCAGAAACCCAGGAGTAAATAATTCAGAGTTAATTAACTCACAACTGCACTGCTATCGTTTTATGCTTATTAAAACCAAATCCTTAGCATAAGTGATGCAAAATGCTTATAGAAAGGAGAAAATCAATCCCTCATTAGCAGTACAAAACCCCAGAGCTAGCAAGTAGGGTGTGATCCAACAGTGATGCTTCAGGATGTTGGAGATTGAAGCTGCCTTAACCCCTTTACCATTTCACCAGCTCCTGACAAGCCACCTGTTTTTAAGAGACCATCTGTAGTTCATAGTGGGACACAAATAATAGGAGAACAGAAGCCTAAAGAGTGTTACTATATAAAAATAGGACTAGTGACACCTACTTATACTAGGGACAGTTAATGAACTGTGTATAAAATACTGCTATGTAGTCTGCCTGGTAAGTAAGTGGTTAATTACCTCCTAATGAGTGATATTTGAACTTTTTTCTTTGCTATTTCCTTTCTTTCATCTTGCATCTTACTTATCTCTCTTTGTTTTGGGACTCCGTGGACTAGGATCTAGGGCTTCATACATACCAGGCATACTCTCTGCCACTACTTCCTCAGGATCCAGCTAAGCTTTAGAAATCACCTTCTGAAAGTATGTTTTAGAAATTTCTGAGTCTTTGGGGGCTGGAGAGATAGTACAGTGATTTGAGTGTTTTGCCTTGCCTGACCCAGGTTTGAGCCGCAGCATCCTATGTGGTCCTCCGGACACTATCAGGAGTAACCCCTGAGTACTCATTGCTGGGTGTGATCCAAAAACAAAACTGAAAAAAGTTTATTAAAAATGTCTTATTTTACCCCCATTCTTAGATGCCAATTCAAGGTTGACAACTATGGATTTTAGTACTTAGTGAGATTGAGATTTTCATGGTGTGCAGAGTTTCTTCTCAGTTCTGCTTATAATATATTGTGCCTAAGTCTAAGTAATTCACAACTTTGTTGTAATTTTAAAAATTCTTCTATTATATCTTTGGGTCTTTCCCATTCTCTCCATCCATCTTTCTGAATTCCAATTAGATGAATATTTTCTCATTGTTTCTCCAGTCTACTAACCTCACATATATTTTCCAGCTCTCAGGACTGCTTTCTGGTCATTTCTTCAGCTGTGCGTTCTAGGTCACTGATTATTTCTTAGGATCTTTTTTTTTTTTAAGTCACAGCAGAGTTTTATTTTAGGAAAAATATATACGAATTAATAGTAATTAGTGTTAGTTTTCAGTGCTTGTCCCAGATGCGGTCAAGATGATGTTTTAGAAAAAATTTTTTAATTAAACATTTTATTATACCACCGTGAGATATACAATTACAACGTTGTTCATGTTTGGAGGTTTCGGTCACAAAGTGTTCCAGCACCCGCCCTCCACCAGTGTCCATTTCCCACCACCAATGTCCCCAATTCCCTCCCCCTCCCATAGCCTGCCTAAATGGCAGGTTCTTTATCTCTTTTTTTCTCCTCTCTCCCTTTCCTTCTCCTACACATTGTGGGTTGCACTACATACACTTGGGAAGCCATCATGTGCATTTTTTGCCTGTATTTAATGCTCAATTCTATGTTGGTATCAGCCCTTTCGACATTTCTTCACACATGTTCTCTTCTCTGTCTTACCTAACCTCTGACTCCCTCACATTTGTGGTAATTTCCACTTTTGGTAAGATCACCTGATATATTTATGTCATGCAAATAAATGCAGTCATTCTATGTCTCTCTGTCCTTCTGACTAATTTCACCCAACATGATCCTTTCCATGTCCATCCATTTATAGGCAAATTTCATAACTTCATTTTTTTCTTAGGATCTATTTAATTCATCCTTTATCCGACCTACTGTGGGTCTTTGTTTCCATATCTTCCTATCCCTCAAATGGTGACTGAAGTTTACATCACACACTTTTGCCAGGAGTTACACCCCTTTGGCGCCTGTTGGAGTGCTTACAGGGAGTTGAACTCTTGAGTTGAGGTGCTCCCTCCTGTGCTCACTCACCAGGGCTGGCCAGGATGAAGCAGTGTTGGCCAGGATTACAACCTTTAGTTGCAGCTCTCACACACTCACACATACCTGCCTAGTCCTTGAAAACCTTTCTGATTGAGCAGTTTCCCATGCCAACAACATATTCTTTCTTTCTGTGCGTGTGTGCTTTTTGGGTCTTACCTGACAATGCTTAGGGGTTACTCCTGGCTCTGTACTCAGGAATTACTCCTGGCAATGCTCAGGGGACCATATGGGACGCCGAGGATCAATGCAAGGCAAATACCCTACCTGCTGTACTATCGCTCCGGCCCCAGCACAACATATTCTTTGTAAGCAAAATTTGTAATGGGTTTATAGTATGACTGTAATGACTTTGTCATAGTTGATTTACTGTTGTTCTACAGAAAAAGATCTACTTTTTTTCCACTCCCCAATCTAAAATAGACTGTAGGCTTCATGAAGATCTACCTTTGTTGCAGTTAAATGAATGAATAATTTTGTTTGAAATTCTTGTTTCATAATTTAGACTAGTGTTTCCAAAGTTGTCAGTACCACCCTCTGAAGGTCACATACTCATGTAGGGAGACAGCTATAGCCTCAGTTGCAGTTGGGAGGCACTTCCTATTTGTTAGCTTAAGGAAATTTTTGGGTAAGTGCCAAGTAATTTTTTCCTTATAAAAGGGTGGTATGGGGGCTGGAGTGATAGCACTGCAGGGAGGCGTTTGCCTTGCATGCGACCTACCCCGAGTTTGATCCCGGCATCCCGTATGGTCCCCAAAGCACGTGGCCCCAGGAGTAATTCTTGAATGCAGAGCCAGGAGTAACCCCTGGGCATTGCCAGTGTGAGCCAAAAAAGCAAAAAAATAAACAAATAGAGGCGGTAGCCAGATAAGTTTGGGATACTCAGATTCGTTGGTAGTAACAGGCTCATACTGGGAAATAAGGACTTGATCATTTCTTTTCATTTTGTTCTTTGCTTTAGAATAAGAAACAAGGATGCAAAAATGAGGAGGTCCTTGCTGTCCTGGGTCATGAGCTGGGGCACTGGAAGTTGGGACACGCGGTCAAAAATATCATCATTAGCCAGGTAAGTCTGAAGTGACTCAGAGCAGAAGCATAGCAGGACAGGAGGTCGCGCAAGAGAGATGCTGAAACAGTTCGACCCGGCCACCTAGGACAGCTCCCTCCCTCAGTGTCTGTGCAGCCTCAGCGGGTTCGGAACCTCAGTGCCGCCCTGCTCTTAATGAATAAAAATTCCTCTTAGGATTGGTGCGATAATGAATGTAATGATTTGGAGTAGTACCTGGGATGTGCTGAGTACTATATAAATGTTTATTATTATCACCATTACCAGCACCACCTCCAGTCTCTTGGCTGTGAGAACCATGAAGACGAAATTGAGTAAGCCTGGATAATTTGGACATTATGACACTAGAAAATTTTTGACATTTGATACGAGACACAGAATTGACACTTGACACTGGAAATTGGAAATTCCTGTGCTGTCTAGCACAGGGCAGCGCTTGCCTTGCATGAGACTAACCTCAGCTCCGTCCCTAGTACCACATGTGGCCCCAAAGCACTCCCAAGAGTAATTCCTGAGCATAGAGCCAGGAGTAGGCCTTGAGCACTTCTGGGAGTGACCCCCAAAAACAAAGGTGTGAGCCTTTCTCAGGCTAGAGAGATAGCACAGCAGGTAGCGTGCTTACCTTGCACACAGCCAACCCAAGGTCAGTCCCTGCCTCCAGTATGGTCCGTGGAACAGTTAGTGATCCCTGAGCAACGAGCCAGGAGTAAGACCTGAGTACCACTGGGTATAGCCCAACCACTGGGGAGAAAAATCCTTTTCATCTAAAGGTTCTCTGCATCCTTGAAAAGAAATGGGAAAATACGATGAACATAAAAAATGAACAGTAGTTCTGCCTTTGAGTAACCTCCCTTTAAACCAACAGTGGCCACAGTTTTGAGGCACTGGGAAATAGCACGTGTTGCTGACTGGCTGAGCATACCGGGCTTTAACTGAGTCTCAGGTCAGTCCCTTTAACTTCATGAAAACCAGGTGGTTCTGCAGTGGATTGCAGGGAAAGCCGTGGCAACCCCGTCTGCACTTTCCAGCTCATATCTGTAGGTATCAAATGAGTCCCTTGACTTGAAGCTTTGTATAGCTACATAGCTGCAAGTAAAACATTAAAGAAATCCAATGTCAAGTCCAGCTTAAATTTTCAGTCTATTAAGGGAAATTCTTCCTATTTAATGAAGGAGGAAATTTTTTTTTTTCTTTTTGGGTCACACCTGGCAGTGCTCAGGGATTGTTCCTGGCTCTGCACTCAGGAATTACTCCTGGCGGTGCTCGGGGGGACCATATGGGTTGCCAGGGATCGAACCCGGGCTGGCATGGAGCCTGCTGCGTGCAAGGCAAACGCCTTACCCGCTGGCTATCGCTCCGGCCCCAAATTCTGTTAATTCTTACTCCGTGAGCACCCTCTGAGCTGGAACTTCTTATGTGGGGACCACACGTCATGGCGCCAGGTGAGGGGGCATCTGGGCAGTGGGCCAGCGAGGCTGTGCTCGCTTGGGCCCATTCCTGGCGCTAGGCAGGAGCTTTTGTTTTCTTTCCTCTTCTAGTCCCAGAAATCATACCCAGTTCTCATACAGGCTGTGTTTTGCTTCTGAGCCACATCCTGACTCCCCTTTTGTTGTTGTTGTGGTTGGCCACTTTGGGAATTGTCTAATGAATGGTTGGAACAACACAGTGTATGTGACCTCCAAAATCCCGATCTTCTAAGGGATAAGAAGGATATTTGTTGGACGGATAGAGCTCAGCAGGCTAAAGCACATGCTTTGCATGCAGGGGGACCCCAAGTTCAGTCACCCGTACTGCAGAGTTCCCCAAGCACTCAGCCAGGAGTAGTGACCGTCACATGTGACCAAAAATAAAAATGATGATAATGTTTTTGAGAGTGGCATTTGTTTTCCAGTGACTTCCAGCGGGTTGTTTTTGGTGTAGAGTTTTGATTTTATTTTTCCCCTCTGCTGTTAGTTTCCTTTGACTTTTCTTATCCTTCAGTACAGTTCTAGCAGTCCTGGAGAGAACTCAAGAAAAGCCTGTTTCTTTGGCATCTGCACATCAGGGTCAGCTGGCAGTCCTATGCCCACTAACAGCTGATGCCAGCTGAGCCAAAGGCCGTTTCTGGATCTTCACTTACTTTGGACTTCGGTTGTCATACCCGGCAGTGCTTAGGGCTCCCTCCTGGCCAGTTTCAGGGGACCGTATATGCTTTTTTTTTTTTTTTTTAGGTCACTCCGGCAATGCTCAGGGTTACTCCTGGCCGCACTCAGGAATTACTCCTGGCGGTGCTCAGGGGACCATATGGGATGCCGGGGATCGAACCCGGCCAGCTGAGCCGCGCGTGCAAGGCAAACGCCCTACCCGCTGAGCTATCACTCCAGCCCGGGGGACCGTATATGGTGCCAGAGATTGAACTCAGGCCCATTGCATGTAAGGCAGATACCCTGCCTGGCTGTTATCTCTCTAGCTTAGATCTTTACTTTTGTTTTGGGGTCACGCCCGGCAATACTTGGGTTACTCCTGACTCTGCACTCAAGAATCATTCCTGATGGTTTTGGGGAACAATATGGGATGCCAGGGATTGAACCTGGGTTGGCTGCACACAAGGCAAGTGCCCCTCCCGCTGTACTGTTGCTCTAGTCTCTGGGGCTTTGCTTTTTACAGACACGTTAATTCCTGACTCTTCACTTCATTTTATTATTATTATTATTATTATTATTATTTTATTTATTTATTTATTTGCTTTTTAGGTCACACCCGGCGATGCTCAGGGGTTACTCCTGGCTCTGCATTAAGTAATTTCTCCTGGCAGTGCTCAGGGGACCATATGGGATGCCGGGTATTGAACCCGGGCCTCGCGCAGGCTGGCCGCATGCAAGGCAAATGCCCTATCTACTGGGCTATTGCCCGGCCCCTATTATTTTTTTTAAGATTTTTTTTTTTTTTTTTTTTTTTTGCTTTTTGGGTCACACCCAGCGATGCTCAGGGGTTATGCCTGACTTCATTCAGGAATTACTCCTGGCGGTGCTCGAGGGGACCATATGGATGCTGGGGATTAAACCTGGGTCAGTCATGTGCAAGGCAAATGCCTGACCCACTGTGCTATCACTCTGGCCCCAGCTGACTTGTCACTTTAAACCCTGAATAATAGACAACTCCACTGAAGCCTGTCCTGTCCTTACAGTTTCTAGGTTTGAATAAATTTTATTTTCTTCCCTTGGATAAAAAATTATATTTAGATTTGTGCCATTTAAAAAAGTAACTTTTTGCTGGGGGAGAGGAAGGGAATCAGGGGGCATTGGTGGTGGGAGATGGGCACTGGTGGAGGGATGGGTGCTGGAACACTGTGTGACCGAAACCCAAACGTGAACATCTGTGTAACTGTATAGCTCACGGTGGTATAGTAAAAAAGATGAAAAAGAAATATTAAAAATGGAAAGAAAATGGGGCCGGAGCGATAGCCTAGCAGGTAGGGCGTTTGCCTTGCCGCTGCCGGCCCATGCCGGCCAGGGTTTGATTCCGGCATCCCATATGGTCCCCGAGCACTGCCGGAAGTCCTGAGTGCAGAGCCAGGAGTAACTCGTGGGGTGCCGGGTGTGACCCAAAAAAAAAAAAAATGGAAAGAAAAGTAAGCAAGCATGGAAACCAGTAATGGTCCAGCAAGCAAAAAATAATAAAAGGGCCGGAGCGATAGCCCAGCGGGTAGGGGCGTTTGCCTTGCAGCGGCCGGCCCACATGCCGGCCCGGTTCGATCCCCGGCATCCCATATGGTCCCCCGAGCATAGCCAGGAGTAATTCCTGAGTGCAGAGCCAGGAGAAACCCCTGAGCATTGCCGGGTGTGACCCAAAAAAAAAAAAAAAAATATATATATATATATATATATATGTATGTATATATATATATATATATATATGTATATATATATATATATATATATGTATATATATATATATATATATATATATATATATATATATGTATATATATATATAAAAGTAACTTTTCCCAATCACATTAGTTCCATTCTTAAAAATCACACTATGGGGCCGGAGCGGTAGCCCAGCGGGTAGGGCGTTTGCCTTGCACGCGCCGCCCATGCCGGCCCGGTTCGATCCCCGGCATCCTATATGGTCCCCGAGCACCGCCCAGGAGTAATTCCCTGAGTGCAGAGCCAGGAGTAACCCCTGAGCATTGCCGGGTGTGACCCAAAAAAGCAAAAAAAAAAAAAAAAAATCACACTATGATTGTATGTCTCATGGAGGTATAATAAAATATTTAAAAAATTTAAAAAATAGGGGGCTGGAGCGATAGCCCAGTGGGTAGGGCGTTTGCCTTGCACGTGGCCGGCCTGTGCTGGCCCGGTTCGATCCCCGGCATCCCATATGGTCCCCTGAGCACCGCCAGCAGTAATTCCTGAGTGCAGAGCCAGGAGTAACCCCTCAGCATTGCCGGGCGTGACCCAAAAAGCAAAAAAAAAAAAAATTAAAAAATATGGGGCCCGAGTGATAGCCCAGCGGGTAGGGCATTTGCCTTGCACGCGGCCGGCCTGTGCTGGCCTGGATTCGATCCCGGCATCCCATATGGAGTCAGACGCAGCTACTTTTGTGCCACGAGGTCCTCCGGCATCCCACATGGTCCCCGAGCACCGCCAGGAGAAACCCCTGAGCATTGCCGGGTGTGACCCAAAAGCAAAAAAAAAAAAAAAAAAAAAAATTAGAAAACATCACACTATTTCTGGTACTTCTGATTCCAGAGGGAAATAGCAATAACTTGGAAATCTTGTGTCTTTTTCTAGATGAATTCTTTCCTGTGTTTTTTCTTGTTTGCTGTATTAATCGGTCGGAAGGAGCTTTTTGCTGCATTTGGTTTTTATGACAGTCAGCCTACTCTAATTGGCCTCTTGATCATCTTCCAGTTTATTTTTTTCACCTTACAACGAGGTATCGTATATCTTTAACATTCATGTCTTGTGCCCTTGGCGTGCTTCAGATATGAACTTACAGCAGAGTGAAAAAGGAAGAAACAGGACCCAAGAGAACAGGGGTCAAGGCACAAGCCTTGCACCATGCTGATGTGGGTCCATCCCCAGGATCACGTGGTGGTGTAGCCCTGAGGGCCCAGAGCCCACTGGCGTGCCCTGGCATCCCCTGCCACCAGGGGGCCCAAGCAATTCTATGTCCTCGGCGGTGGTAGCACTGATCTACCAGCTCTGATGGCTGCTTACCTCTGGGAGTGGACCACCGTCCCCTTCATGACCACTCGGGAGAGCTCCCCCTGCCCAGCCTCTCGACAGAAAGAAAACTAATATTAACCAAGTCCTGATTTCTTGACTCATCCAAGGAAGGAGCAGAAAGGTCCAAATCCAAACAAAGGCTTTAGATACTGTTAAGGGAGAAAAGGGAAAATTAGGCTTTCGTAGGGGAAAACCCAGCCGTAACATCCTCAGAGACTCAGATGGTGACTGACTGTTGGAACACTGGGTTCCAAGCTGCACTTTCATTCGTGTGTGGTTGAGATCCCAGGTGTGCGGCGTGCGTAAGTAATGGTGACATAGGGTCCCGCCACCTGCTCCAGTGTCACCCGAGGCATCACACAGACCCTCTGACTCAGAACTGGTGGGGCAGAGTAAGAGAAATGTTGGAAACCACTGCTCAGTGTTCAGTGAGGGGACTCCTGTGTGAAGGATTAAAAGTGTGTGTGTCTTTAATTGTGGTGCCCTGTCAGATATTTGAATGTCTTCCAAATTGAATGAAGAAAAAATATGGAGATTGTGAAAGATCTTCAAGAATTTTTTTCGTGAGACAGGTTCGTAAGATATTAAGATAATTTAGATGAATTGCATTTCTTCATAGAAGGGGGCTTTAACTGGTGGAGGGATGGGTGCTGGAACACTGTATGACTGAAACCCAATCATGAACAGCTTTGCAATTGTATATCTCACGTGGTATAATAAAATTTTATTAAAAAAAAAGGGGGGGATTAGTGAAGAAAAGTGGAGAGAACCTAGATCATAAGTGTATAGCAGGGACCGCACAGGCTAAACATTTTTTCTAGAGAATTGAGTTTTTTTTTTTTTTTTTGGGTCACACCTGGCAATGCTCAGGGATATTCCTGCCCCTGCACTCAGGAATTACTCGGGCGGTGCTCGGGGAACCATATGAGATGCCGGGGGATCAAACCAGAGTCGGCTGCGTGCAAGGCAGTTGCCCTATCCACTGTGCTATCTCTCAGGCCCCAAGAATTTATTATCTTTACTTTTTAATTGCAAATAATTATTAAATGCCTTTTCTGGTTTAAAACTATCGCTCAATGCATTAGATTATAGAAGTCCAAAAAAAAAAAAAAGTCCAGCGAGAGAACAAGATTAAGGTGTCTGTCTGCTTGTGTCTGATCCTGGCGCTGTCCCTGGCCCCTCATGTGGTCCCCTGAGCACTGAGCCAGGAGTATCCCCACCAGCTCTTCCCCCACAAAATAAGAGATCACAGAATACCTTCTGCTCTCTGTCACATTCTTAGTGTAAATCCTTTGGTATAACATGTACTTCAGAGACTTGATAAAGATGATCTTACCCAAAGTCTATCGACTATGATTGGAATTATCCGAATTTCACACATAAACATACTAAATACCCACAGACTCTGCTTCTTGACTCTTGACTCACTGTCCACATCCATTAGGTATTTTTTTTCTTTCTGGGTCACACCCAGCAATGCTCAGGGGTTACTCCTGGCTCTGCACTCAGGAACCATTTTGGCTGTGCTCAGGGGACCATATGGGGTGCTGTGGATCAAACCTGGGTCTGGCCGCTTGCAAGGCAAATGCCCTACCCACTGGACTATCGCTCTGGCCCAGGTTTGGTTTTTTTTTTCTCTTTTTGGATCACACCCAGAGATGCTCAGGGGTTACTCCTAGCTCTGCACTCGGGAATTACTCCTGGTGGAACTCTGGGGACCATATGAGATGCTGGGGATCGAACCCGGGTTGGCCGTGTGCAAGGCAAACACCCTGCCCTCTCTCTGTGCTATTGCTCCTGCTCCCATCCATTGCAGTTATTAAGCTGTTCTTTTACCTGCCATTGTCTGAGAGAGCAGATGAGCACTCTCTGAGAGTGGAGTCGCTGTCCCCGAGGAAGGACGGTGCCCTGGAAGGAAAGGCGAGGGGCCCGCCTAGAAGTCAGCATGGGGCGCCTGTCAGGTTGGTTTTCTTTTCACTGGCTTGCTGCTTGAAATGACTTAGCTTCAGAAATATCAAAATAAATGGAGATTATTGGTGTAATTTGGAATAAGGTTAATCCACAGACATATTAACAGCAGTTAAAAAAGCTGGGGGAGGGGCCAGAGCAATAGTACAGTGGGTAGGATGTTTGCCTTGCACACTGCCGACCCAGGTTCGATCCCTGGAATCCCATATGATTCCTTGAGCACCACCAGTAGTAATCCCTGATTGCAGAGCCAGGAGTAGCCCCTGAGCATTGCGGGTGTGGCCCAGAAGGAGAGAAAGAAAAAGAAATAGCTGGGGGGAAACCCTGAAACTTGTTTATTTACTTACTTATTTATTTATTTTCCAATAACTAGAGGGGAGGGGCCCGAGAGGTAGAACAGTAGATTGGATGATTCCCTTGTACCCAGCTGACCTGGTTTTGATCCCCGGCACCCCATCAGATCCCCCAAGCCAGCCAAGAACAATCTCTGAGTGCAGTGCCAGGAGTACGTCCTGACATCAAGCATGCCCTGAGTACTGCGAGGTTGGCCCAAAAGTAAAAACAAAAAACTGGAGTTGCTAAGAATGTGACTTAGTGATAGAATATGTGCTTTACATGTGTGAGGCCCTGGGTTCTATCCCTAGTATTGCACAAAGAAAGAAAGGTTTTTTTTTCGACAGAAATCTGTATTTACTATTAGTTCTTCAGAGGTTATGATAAAAAAGATATTTTTCTGGGTCAGACAGTAGTACAGGAGTTACTGCTTGCCTTGCACTCGGCCGACCCAGGTTTGATCCCCGGCATCCCATATGGTTCCCCAAGCCCCACCAGGAGTGATCCCTGAGCACAGAGCCAGGAGTAACCCTGAGTTCAGCCTGGCGTGTGTCCCCAAAACAAACAAAAAGGTACTTTAAAGAAAACGGAAAATTTGTAGGTTAAGAAACTACAAACACTAGTTTAGGAGCCCAGTAGTATCAGGTTCTGTTGCTATTCTGTGTTAAAAAAAAACGGCATTCAAAGAAAAGGATGCAGTGAGGGAGCTGGCCCACGGGGGAGGGTGCCCTCCTGCTCCGGCGTTGAGCCTTCTGGCCTGGTTAGCCAGGTGCCTTGAGAGGCTCGGCCCCACTCAAAGCCAAAGCCGAAACAAAACCAGAGGTTTGCCTGGTAGACTTAAAATCAGAGGAGAGGGTGGAGAGAGATTCCCAGTGGGTTTACTTGGGAGGAAAGACTCCAGAAGTTCCGCATTCACTGCTGGTCTTTCCCTCTGCCTCCCTAACCCCAGCTTAACTTCCTCTGCAGTCTGTGAGACCTTCAGCAAGACCACAGAGATGGCGGTGGCTAACACCTTTGTGCTTTTTCAGGTTCTTTCTTTTAGCTTAACAGTCTTGAGTCGCAGATTTGAGTTTCAAGCAGATGCATTTGCCAAGAAACTTGGGAAGGCCAAAGACTTATATTCTGCTTTAATCAAGCTAAACAAAGACAATCTGGGATTCCCCGTCTCCGACTGGCTCTTTTCAATGTGGCACTATTCTCACCCGCCGCTGCTTGAGAGACTTCAGGCTTTGAAAACATCTAAGGAAGAGTGAGTCGCGCAGGGTCTGCAGCCGAAGACATTGGAGATTGTCTGTCCTGGCAGCATGTTCCGGCTCTTGATGTTTTTAAACTTTTTTTTTTAAGAAAAAATTATTAAGAAAAGTCCAGATTTAAATATATTTAGTATCTCATTTCAAAAATGATTTTAATGATCCATTTCTTAAAGAAAACATTAGATGAATGTTTCAGGCTTAATGTTTTTAAAGGCATAGTTTTATTTTTAGCATCTGTTTTACCATCTACTTGTCAGGTAATGAGAAAATACAGAGCTTTTATTTCGTGCCACATCTCTGTGGAGTCTGCATCTTCGGTGCTGGAGGGAGTGTCTAGAAGAGACCAGCTGCTGGCAGGGCCATTGTCCCGAGTCCTGGTGCTCACTCTGGGGATGAGACTTGTTCTTACGCCCTTGCTGTCGTGGTTTGATTTGGGCAATCAGTGTTTTAAATAAGCAAGAAAACTCATTTATAAAGGCTGTATTATTTGGGTGGAGCTCATCCTACTGTCTGCTCTACCAAATGTCTCCATTTCCTTTCTTGCCACACACTGATCAGGGGTTTCTAAGAGTGCTTTGAAATGAGAAAAAATTATGTATAGGATGTGTAAAATCTTTCGGGTTTTAAATCTTTCTGCTTTTAAAGGAAATCTTAGTCTTTTCCACCTCTTCATATGATCCCATTAGGGCTAGCCTAGTAGTTTTTTCAAAACATTCAACTTTTTCTCATTTAATAAACTATATCCTTTCACTGACACAGAAATTGCCATCTTGTACAGGTTTTGCTAGTTTAAAAGTGGCAATGTGAAAAGAAGTGAAATTTTAAAGGGCATAAGGGTGAAATATTGATGATTGTCCTACGATATTACAGGGAAAATATAGTTTTCTATTGATTGAAGGACAGAAGAGTTTCCATTTTTATTTTTGTAATTTTCAGCAGTTAACTCATAAATACTGTTTAATCAGGCTGAGTGGTTTTGAAACAGTTCTTGATATGCAGATGATTTTATTTCCAAAAGAATGTCATGCAAAATGTCTTTCACCATTTGGAAGCTGAGTGTTGGCTTCAAACCTTTGTCCACTTTCTGACACTTACTTTGTGCCTGGGGCCTCCACCTGCCAGGTGTTTATCTACTGGGCAGTGGTCCTGTGGAATGAGCTGCCACCCTCTGTATCCGGCAGAGACGAATGCGTGTGTGGTATTTGGGTGATGCCTTTACTTGCAAATACAGTAAAAATAAGCGTGAGCCTAGTACTGCGTCATTGATTTCCCCAAGGCTGAAGAGGAGCAGTCTTCTGATTTTATCCAGTATCCTTTATCTGTGATTCACGCTGTGACAACTGCCTTTTCTTCCTTCTGTGCCTTTAAATACAAATTTCAGTTCTGCACAAATGAAACATTAAAAATTGCCAATGCAGGCTGATGTGTTTTTGTCTTAATTTGTTGAAGCTTGTGCATTGTCTTTGGTGCCTGGGCTGCGGCAGTGTTGCCTAGGCTCTGTGTGTGGAGCATGTGCAGAAGGGGAGGCCCTTGAGCTGTGCCACAGAGCGCGTAAACGCTTGCTCATGCTCCTGTCCAGAGCCTCAGAATTTCCAGGAGTTTCATTCCCAGTCATCCTGTGTCCATTTTCATAATTACCTTTGACCTATCTGGTCTGTCCCAACTGTCTTGTTCGGTCCTTACACATGTCATGAGTCTTTTGTTTGAGGGTTACACTGGCGTGTTCAGGAACTGCTTCTGGTACCAGGGATCAAACCCATGACTCCATAGTGCCACCTGCCTGGCCTCTGGAGAGGAGGAGGATTTGGGGCCATACCCCATGGTGCTCAGGGATCATTCCTGGCAATTTGGTGATCAGACCAGGGTAGGCTGCATGCAAGGCAAACCCCTTGTCTCCCAAACACCACCCCCATATTATCTCTCCATCCCCAGTATGTGATTTTTTTTGGACCTAATCTCTCAAACAGAGCCCTGGTAGTTTCCTGAGATAGTGATGAATTAAGAGAAAGGAGTAGACAGACCAAGCAGGAAGATAACTAGGTGCACTTTGTACAGGAGTACCCAAGGCTGAGCCGGGTACAGAATCAAGCAGAGTAAGGCTCGGGAAGGTGCTGCGTGGCTCTCTAATGGTAGGGCAGCATCTGCCGGGTGTTCATACTGCCCGTATCCTACCTGGCTCCCCGGCAAACCCCTGTGAAGGAGAGGAGCAGAATTCCCGGGACTGTTCGAAGATTTTACTTCCAGAGCTGATTCTGGCTTGCCTTGTACCATTAGTCACCCCCAATCCGTTAGTGTTTTCCTCCCCTGCGGAAGCCTTCCTCCACTTGGTCACCTTCAGTAAATGGTTGGACATTTTTGTACATCTGAACTACCTTGTGTAGCTCTGCCAGTTTTGAGTTTTATCACTGGCAGAAAGCTTGCTAAATTCCACTTGAGAGCCTTAAATTCTGCCTAGGTGTTTATTTAAAAGAAAATATACCTAAAGAAACTTGTACCCACACTTCAGCTCAAAGACCACTCTGAGGGCTAGAGAGATAGTATGGTAGGTAAGGCACTTGCTTTGGATGTGTCCAACCCTGGTTGGATCTCGGGCACCCATACATCCCCTAAGCCCACTAGGAGTGATCCTGAAGATGCGGGCCTTAGTAACCCCTGAGCACAGCTGGGTGTGGCCCATCTTGCCACCAATTGATTAACGTAGAGCTGTAGTACAGTGGGTAACATAACTACATTATGGTGGGCACTTGTCTTGCACGTGGCTGACCCAGTTCAATCCCTGTCAGCCCATATGGTCCCCTGAGCCTGAGTGGATAGATCCCTGAATGCAGAGCCAGGAGGCAGCCCTGAGCAGCACTAGGTGTGGTCCATAATAAAAGAAAACCACTACGATGTGAACAACTAATTTGTGTGCCAGGCCCACACACCTGTCTGGGGAAACCCGTCATGGAGGGAGGGACAGCAAACTACAAACTCTTCTGTGACCTAGGATGACTGCCAGAGGATCTCCTAAGCTAGAGAACTGGACACCAGTGATGCCCAGCATGTTCGAAAGCTCTGGGAGGTCAGGACTGCTTATATGTTATATGTTAAAGAGCAATTAGTGCCAAGGAGGAATACAAAAACACAATAGGGGTGGCGCCGGAGTAGTAGTAGGGCGTTTGCCTTGCATACAGCTGACCTGGATTCAATCCCCAGCAATCATATGGTCCCTTGAACACCACAAGGAGTAATTCCTGAGTGCAGAGTCAGGACTAACCCCCTGCGCATCGATGGGTGTGACCCATCACTAGGGTGAGATGAGGTGGTTTTGTATGAGCAGTGCAAGGGACCCATCCCAGCATTCCACACTGCAGAGACAATGCAAGAGATCCAACCCAGTGTCTCCCCACACAAGGCCTATGCTCCAAGGCAGAGCCAAACACCAACCCAGGAAGGCCAGTTCCAAGCAAAGACCATGCTGTCTGGGGAAGAGCATTCCTAGCGCAGGTTTGAGGGGCAGACCACAGGCTGGAGCAGAATGTACCAGATCCAGACATAGACATGAAACTCATGGGGGCCGAGAGGCTCATGGGAGATTACAGATCACAGGAAGGGTGTGGGTTTTTCTTAGTGTAATTCACCGGGGCAGACAGTCGCAAGAATCAGGCTCAGTGTACCCCTTCTAAAGCCTGAGTCACTCAGGTGTCACTCCACCAAGGGCTGGGGGTTGCCTAAGGAAGTCACAGAGCACAGGGAGAGAGCCCAGGTTGCACAGGAGCAGCAGGGAGGCACCTGAGCCCAGGGTTCCTGCATGAGCACAGGTGATTCTGTGGAGGGCAGGGCCCCCTCTGACGCTGAGGAGTGTTGTCGCCCTGTCCTCAACAGCCCGATCTCCCCAGGGTCCCCATAGGATCTGGGATGAGGTGACCCTCCTGTCCTTTCTGCCTGTCCTGAGTCTAGGTTAAAGGGCAAAATGGCATCAGTGGGTATATGTGTGCGTGAGGATTGGGGGATTAGCATCGATGGGTGCTTCTGTGTCTCAGGAAAGGGAGTGCGATGGCATTGGGGTGTGTGTGTGTGTGTGTGTGGCGCATCTGCGCGCGCCTGGCTGAAACACATTATTAGGTGTGTGAAGGGGGCTGGGGGCTCGGGGCTGAGGTGGCATCAGTGGGATGTATGTGCTTGTCTGTGCCTGGATGTGCATGTGTTGGGCGCAGGAAGGAGACAGGGTGGGTTATGATGGGGTTCTCTTCCTCATAACCCCGACTTGCCCCTGTCCAGGCAGTGGAGGCCCAGCAACAAGCCTCCGTCCTATTACACTGAACAATTCCTCTCCTGATTTGGACCCAATGGGTACTTTATTTACAAAAACCTGGGGATGTCTATGAGGGCTGATGTGGGGGGGGCAACGCCGAACGGAGGAGACGTGGGTGTTTAAATACTCATGGGAGAAGGGAAAATTGAGGAATTGATTAAGGCTGATCACCTCAGAAGTCCCCCTACCAGTAAGTCCCCGGGCGGAAGTAGGAGCAGAAGCTGGCCAAGACCTCATGGCCCCGCAGGGTGAGAGCACCAGTAGGGGACACTTGTCTCCTAACAGCCACGCAGCACCCAGTGAACAGGAAAGCCACCCACTTCCTTCAGAGCTGGGACCCCAGTGTGTGGATGGGCCTCGGTCTTATTCCCAGGCCTTTTTCTTTCCCCATGTTTTAGAATTTCCTTTTCCTCAGTCCCAGTCAAAAGATCCTAGGAGAGTCGATTTCCTGGGCTGCAGTACAGTCTGTTTCGTGCCATCCCCCAGGTGTCTACGGGCTCTGTTGGGGCCCTCATGCTCAAGGACCCTTGATGGACCCAGGCTCGGTGAGGCGTGCGGAGGCGTAGGCTGAGGCTCCAAGGCAGGCGGCTGGTTCACAGAATCCCGGCAGCCCCATTGGGCCGGGCAGGCCAGGGCGGCCGGCCTCTCCTGGGGCCCCTGGGGCCCCTCGGTCTCCATCCTTGCCATTGATTGCCTGGCCAGGCCGGCCAGGGAGTCCTGCAAAAGGAGAGTAAAAATATCAGGCCTGTGTCTGGAACTAGAAAGTCTCTTTTTCCCTAAGACTTCCCACTGGGAGGTAGGCACTGGATCTCCTGGTCACAGCTCTGGCCCTGCTCATGAGACAAGGCCAGGACACCCCAGGAAGAAGGGACTGTGCCCAGAGTCCCTAGAGCCAGTGAGAGCACACACTGCTTCTGTGGGTTGTCGAAGCAAATGTCCTCCCATTTCCTCCAGGACAGGTTTAGCCCCACCAGGAAGATCTGAGTCCCAACTGGAGTTCCAGTTCCCAGTAAGACCCCACCCAGGGAACTCCCGGTCGCTCCAAGGTTCAGAAGCTGAAGGTGAGGAACCCAGGGGGCCAAGCAAAGGCTCCCGTGTCTGCAGGTTAATAACTCCGGGGCCACAGGACAGAAGAGTCACTGGGCAAGGTCGTACCTGGGATCCCTTTGGGGGCCCTGGCATCCCAGGGATGGCCACGCCCCCGCTCTCCCCGGTCCCCCTTCTCTCCACGTTTTCCTGCAGAGAAAGAAGACTGTTCAGGGCTGGAAGACAGCTTTTTTTGGGGGCTCTCGTGTGCAGCAGTTATTCATAGCACTGGTCTGTAGCAGAGCAAAGCTACAGATGCTCACGAGCGTGGCGAGACACAGAGGGGCAGAAGGCAGCAGCTGAAAGCTCCTCCCAGAAACTCTCAGGCACAGAACTGAGGGAACCTGGCATGTGTTCTGGGAGCAGCTATTAACACCCCAGCAGTTGGAGCCCAGGGACAGTGACCTATCCTGGGTCCCTAAGGGAAGGCACTCACACCTGTGTGGTGACCCCGGAGCCTGCTGGCCTATAGTAGGCCGGCCTACCTCCTCCCTTTAATGGGCTATCACTAGGTAAACCTAAACACAACCGCCCAGTCCAAGCTATCAAATGGAACATCTGCTTCCATCAATGGCCTCCTAGAACCAAAGCCAGGGGACTCTTCTGGAAATTTGGGAGTAGAAGGACATCACGCACAAGCCCCCCCAGGGGCAGGAGTGATGAAGAGAAATGGGGTGGAGTGGGCTGAGTGAGGGGCCAGCGGGACCGGGTCCCCATCAGACACCCCCACGTCCCCAGAACCGACACTCACCCTTGGGCCCCGTGTTGCCGATCTGACCCACAGCTCCCACGATGCCAGGAATGCCCCGAGGGCCGGGGTGCCCGTGCGGTCCCTGCTGGCCTGGATACCCAGGAGGGCCCGGGGCCCCGGGAGGCCCATCATCCCCGCAGCGCCTAGGGCCTCCCGCTTGGCACTCACAGCCACCTCAGCCAGCTGCTCTGGAAGGGACAGGAGGGACACAGCTTATTTGTTTGGTTTTGGTTTTGGGGCCACACCTGCCAATGCCCAGGGGTTGCTCCTGGCTCTGCACTCAGGAATCACTCCTGGAGGTCCTCAGGGGATGATGTGGGATTCTGGGGATTGAACCCAGGTCAGCCATGTGCAGGGGCGCGCCCTACCCACTATACTATTGCTGCAGCCCAAGGGACACAGTTTGAGACGTGGAGGGTTGGTCAAGCTTGCAGGAAAGCCGAGTACGAGAAGGAGCCTGACCCCAGCTGTGCAGACCCTGTTTGGGGTCTCCACACAGCGCACCGCTAGCCCTCAGGGGTTGGCCAGTCTCTGTTG
>JAJIBD010016352.1:0-29321 GCA_021461705.1 Cryptotis parvus | reverse complement strand
TTTCATGACAAGATAAGAGATCAAAGTTCTTAATTTAACAGTGTAGTAACACTACCTGGGTATCAACCAACCTCAATATCACCTCATATAAAGTCCCTTTAAAAGGATTTAGTAGCAACAAATTCTCTAACACTTGGTCTGAACCAGTACTCACTGAGGTACTTTATATGCAACAACCTCTTTCTCATAATTGATCCATGTAATGCTCTCACTATATATTAATTTTGTAAAAGATGAATTGATAAATCCTGCTTATATGTGCATACAGATAGAAAGTAGCATATGTAAGATTTAAACTCAAGATGTCTGGATTTACTTTCTGCTTTTAAACATCAGAATTCCTTCTTAGGAATAACCAAAGCAACTATCACTGCCTAGTTACCAAGTTGTCATTAAGCTTATTGCTGCTGAACAAATGGGTACCCCTCAGCCACGGGGGACAAATGAACAATTATTCCTACAAATATTTGTAGATGAGTTAGAAGTCAGCAATAATAGTGTGGGCTTAGTTATTCTCAACTATTCTCATATTTGTACCTATGAATCAATAGAGAGCTTGTTCTAGAGGAAATGACTGGTAGACCTTAGTAGAGTAACAGACTTAGCTCCAAAGTTCTTCTATAATTCAAGAAAGAAAGAAGAATCATGAAAAACTATAAAATTGTTTTCTCTGAAAGGAACACTGTTACTTAAACCTTATTCTATTGGCCAGCAACTCAGATGATGGCATACAGTGAATGTTTCTGCCAAATGCCCATGCTGAATGGGCAACATCCAGCTAAACTTCAGTGCGATGGTTTTTATATGTGAAGATTTGGGGAGACAATTATTCTTAAATAAGGTAAAAGGTATTGTTGTTCCTATAAGAAGAGACTCCGTCTCTCTGTCTCTCACTCTCTTTCTTTGTCATATGGACACCAAGTAAAACACAAAGACACTAAGAATAAGACTTTCACCAGAACCCAACCATGTTGTCACCATGACCTTATATTTATATATGCTATAATTAAGAGAGATTACTATTGTTTAAGATTAAAATCATGGTACTTAGTCATGATATGCCCAACAGGCTATTACTTTAGGAGGATAAACAGATGCCATCTATATAAAGTCCTATAAAGGGTATGGAAACATAGAGAAGAGAAGACTTTAAGGATTTACAAAAACCTGCTGACTCCAGATATTAAAAAAGGGAAAAGTAAATCTTCAAAATATGGTGCCAGAGTGATCGAACAGTGGGCAGGACACTTGCTTTTGCATTCAGCCAACAGGGCGTTCCAGACGATTCCTTGGGCACTATCAGGAGGAATTCTTAGCGTAGAGCCAGAAGAAACCTCTGAGCATGCCCGGTATGGCCCAAAACAAAACAAAACTTTCAAAATTCAATGTCACTGTCACTGAAATCTCTAAGGAGTAGTTTAAAGAGAGGTGGAGATACAGAAATGTTCACTATATCTTTATTTTTTAAGATGCCAATCTTGTTTAAGTGTACAAGACTCACAGAGCAAAGAACATGGAATCTCACAAAAGATGGCTGACATTAGTGAAAAGGCATTGGATTATGGGTGACACTTTTTTTTTGCATTAAGAAAGATGTATCTTTAATAAGCACCTAGTAAAGTTAACTGACACATTTAGAAATAGTTCTAATATATTTGATAACATTTTGATGCAGGTATAAATTTTGGTACATTTTGATATTGGTATAACTTATATTACTTTGCTTGGTGACTTCATGTACCAGACTATTTTGGGGTTTTGAGCTTCTTTTGGGGGCGTGGGGTCACACCCGGTGATGCTCAGGGCTTACTCCTGGCTCTGCATGCAAGAATTACTCCTGGTAGTGCTCTGGGGACCATATAGATTACCAGCGATAGAACCCAGCTCGGCCACATGCAAGACAAATGCCCTACCCACTGTACTATCACTCCAGCACTCCAGTCCCCAGACTATTTTTTTTTTTTGCTTTTTGGGTCACACCTGGCGATGCTCAGGAGTTACTCCTGGCTCTGCACTCAGGAGACCATATGGGATGCCGGGTATCAAAACTGGGCCAGCTCAGGCCAGCTGCGTGCAAGGCAAACGCCTCTATCTGCTGGGCTATCGCTCCACCCCAGACTATTTTGGATAAGAGGTGGAAGAGTGAGGGACAGATTATGGGTGACACTGTTTTCAATCTCTGTGTTGTGGACACAGCCAGGCTGCCTGCCTTTCATTGAGTGGCATATTCCTCTTGCATTTATCATAGGCATTAAGACCGGCCCGAAGTTTTCTTTCACACCTATAAAGATGAGTTAAAGAGGTAATATGAGGACAACACTAACTTGTTTCTCCATTTTAGATTATTTTCCAGAAATCTAAGTACACAGTTACAGAAATCAGCCCCAGCAATTTCAAGTTGGCAGAGCCAGGCTAATTATCTCCAATTTTACCTATCAAAATAGTTACCACATGTCAGAGAGTGACTCTGAAGGGAAAGTCTCTCTAAAGTACTGAATCTTGAGCACATTAGGAAAGGCTTTAGACTTGGACTTTTGGTGAAAGTCACCTCATCATTTTTTAGAGCATGTATGCCTTAGTCACGAAGTCTGAGGACAACAAGGTCTTGGATCAGCCCTACCTGGTGCCATAGTGATGCTTAAGGTGTGGCCAAGATCTGTGCACAATTTGGGGATTCCTTAGAAGGCAGGTAGCAAAATTTCTGTGACTCACATCTGACAAAGGAACAATACAGC
The DNA here is from genome assembly GCA_021461705.1 of Cryptotis parvus. Classification (NCBI taxonomy): domain Eukaryota; kingdom Metazoa; phylum Chordata; class Mammalia; order Eulipotyphla; family Soricidae; genus Cryptotis; species Cryptotis parvus. Next base: position 26,586 of record JAJIBD010016352.1, on the reverse strand, counting down.
TAGTACAGCTCTGATTGGTCAGCACCAAGTTCTATTTGGTACCACATGTTGTTCCACCTTAACAATGATGTGAACATTATTAAATATCTCGTGTATCCTTCCATTAGTAGTGCAGAATATTTTTGTGGCGACTTTGGAGGTAACAGTCTTTAGGGTTGAGGGTGGGGGAGGTGTTCAATCAAGAATCCTTGTCTTCTGGTCATTGGGCTTGGCCTAGTCATTGGAGGTGAGGTTCACAGGCAGAGTAATACATGGTAAGAGGAAAGTAGTTGGTGGTCTCCAAACTGCCTTTGCAATATACAGGCAGCAGCTATATTCTTCTACCAGGGGTTTTAGTTTCTAATGCCCCAGCATAGTTACTTATATGGGTTCTGGGAACCATTCCTCCTCCCCTCCTTCAGGTCTAGGGAAGGCGAGAGCCTTCACTAAACCCATATCAGCTCTTGCTGATCTCCTATATTTATTTATTTTATTTTTACTTTATTTTATTATAACACCGTGAGATATACAATTAGAAAACTGGTCATTGTGGCCAGAGCGATAGCCCAGCGGTAGGGTGTTTGCCTTGCACGCTGGCCTGTGCCGGCCCCGTTCAATCCCTGGCATCCCATATGGTCCCCCGAGCACCGCCAGGAGTAATTCCTGAGTGCAGAGCCAGGAGTAACCCCTGAGCATCGCGGGTGTGACCCAAAAAGCAAAAAAAATAATAATAATAAAAGAAAACTGGTCATGATTAGGTTTTAGTCGTACAGTGTTCCAGCACCTATCCTTCCACCAGTGCACATTTTCCATCACCAATGCCCCCCTGATTCCCTCCCCCCTCTCCCAGTCTGTGTCTATGACAGGCACTTTGCCTCTTCTCTCTGCTGATCTCCTTTAAACCTGCCCACACTTTATAAACAGAGGCAAAATTTAACTCTTGGCAATGATCCCATTTGACCACATCATCTATTTCCTGTCAGGACCCTACTGCAAGTGGTTTTAAAAAAAGAGGTGGTGACCCCAATATGTGGCTAAAGCAATAATAAATTAACATTTAACAATAACAACATCAACACAGACTTTCTTGTTCCATTTGTGGGAATGAGAAGATGAATCTAAAATAGAACGATTCCTTCCTGTTCCTTTTTATATTTTCTTCCCTCTCTTCTCTTTTTCTTGCCCTTTTTCCTCTCTCCCCTCATCTTTGAGCCTCCATCTCTTTTTCTCTTCCTATATCTCTCTTTTATCCTTGTCCTCTTCTCTTATATCCGTCAGTCCTAGCTTAGAGCTATTCTATACTAGACCCCATATTAGGTTCTGGGGAGACAGAGAAGATTCTTTGAGTCTTTGATCTCAGAGTTCACAGTCTAGGATTTAAACCCTCTGGAAATCCACAAGCCCAGGTCACTGCCCTGTTCTGTCATTTATCAGCAGAGAGATTTTGGTCACACTGTTTTTTTTCTACTGTTGTTTCCATATCTATAAAGGATAATAATTCCTATCTACCTCATCAGATTCTTATGAGCTTTCAAGGGGATAATGTACACAAAGCACTGATGACTATGCCATGCCTACCAGAGAGGAAGTGATATTTTTTCCTTTAGTTCAGGAAAATAATGATAGTATTAGTGGTGAGGAGTCTAAAGATCCTTTTCAATCTACTAACATTCTGGATTTAAATGGGGCTCACAGAAGCTAGCTATCTTCTACCATTTCCCCAAGAGAATCGCGGCAATTCTATGTGCTCATAATTTTTAATAAAAAATTTTAATCAAAAATTTAGTCAATGACTCAACTGAGTACCAGAGATATAATTATAGGATGTTGGTGCATATTCCCACAAGCTCCTAACTTTTTCTCCTTCTATCACTAGACAGGTGGACCTCTCCAACCAGCTCACCCTAAAGCCCCCTCATTATTTATTGAAAAACCTGAAATAGACTGGTTGGAAGAATATTGAAAATCAATTTGTCTGCTGAAATGGCAGGGATGACACTGGGGTCCCTGAGTTCCAGGTCTCTGTCATTCTTATGGACATAGGTGCACATCCCTGCTTCACCCCTTTGAACTCTTGTACCTTTTGAAAATACACAAGGAATATCAGCATTTTAGATATGAATGTGTTGCTAAGTCCACCCTTTATTGCTGGGACTGGGGATTGGAGGCGCTACTATAAGAAACGGGCTGTCTCTCTGGTGGAGGAAGGACGAAGGACATCAAAAGCCTCAAGCAGCTGTTCTGTGTCAGATAAATGCCAGTTGGGATGGCCTGCCTTTGATCATCAAATCCTTGCGCAAAGCTCTAATTCTCCAGGTACCATTAAAATAAGCTTAAAAGGACTTCCCAAGTACTCTTTTTAACCTTTTCTCTTCACAGGGAGTCTACAAATATAGCTCTATGATTTTTAAACAGTGCTTCCCCCAAGACCACCCCACTCCTGATTCAGTTATGGAGTGATAACAAGGGTACCACAGGACCCTGTGAGAGTGCATCTGTAAATGCTAGCTTGCAGTGAGCACAAATGTTAATCATCATGAGTGGGGTGGGTACCCTGAGTCAATCCTGCAAGTTTCCTCTGCAATAAGCAAGGGATAGCAGAAGTTCAGTTGTACCACATTCCTGTACTTACCTAAATTTTTTTGATGTTCAAAGGATGCTTGATTTTAAAGATCCAAAGTTAGAGGGAGGATCCTCAGCAATATATGACTAAACTAAATGATGTTTGCAACAGTTTATGAATGAATATTTTGATTTCCTCTACATTTATTCTCATGACATATTCATATAGCTGTTAGCACCATAATCCAGCAACATATACATTTGTTGAGGAATGTACATGACTAAGTGCTTGTAGAAATTATCTCCATGTTTGTTCTCAAACTCAGTAAGACTTACCTTGACAAAGAGCTCCTTGCACAAAGAAGTCTGAGGAAGCACATTCTAGGACACTGACAAGCATTTATTTCAAGTCTGGTCACTGGTTTGGCATTGATGAATACCAGTTTAAAACAAAAAGAATGGAGAACTGCCAAATGTACAGTTGAAGAACATTAGAAATAAAAACAATATTTGAGTTTGGAGAAGTTATTCGGCAGTGAAAATATCCTGAATAATACTCCCATCTCTTTACACTTCGGCAGTGTGTATAGCCCACTGCACCCAGTGGAAACAAGACTAAAGGACATTTAGACCTCCCACTTCAATTAGAAGACCCCTCCAACAGAAAATAGATGCTTTTTTATATGAACTGAGATGGAGCTCTTCCTGGTAATCAAAATCATTGAGGGTATTCTGAAGAGGTAAATTCTGATTCATTTGGGCTAAACCAGTGATTCTCAGACAATGCAGTTTTGTATTCCAATGTCATAGTTGTTGATGTCTAGATATTTGTATTCATCAAAACTGGTAGGAGACATATTTGCTACAGGCATTTAATGGGCAGAGATAAGGAAAGATCTTAACACCTTTTTGACACACAATTCAGTTCCTACAACAGAGTATCTAGTCCCAGGTGCCATATCCTAGGCTGAATGAAAGTTTTGGACAGCCAGAGACCCTTCTGTACTGTTGGGTGCCATGACTTCAGTCCATATCAGGGTCTGGTATAGAGTAGGTCTTCATTACATGTCTGAAGGCTAGCCTCTCTCTTATTATGAACCAAATCAGTCTACATGAGAGATTATAGTATTGTCTTTTGTCAAATTAAGGTACCATTTAATCTTGTTGTTTTCAAACTTTGAACACCTGAAAACTAGGCCTGATTTTACAAACTGGTGGTACAAAGCCGTGGATTTAATATCTCCTATTAGAGAGGTTAGATAGTGAGTCATCTAAGTAAGTTTGGGGTTACTTGGGTGGGAAGATACACAGACAGGTAGGTATCACCAATGAGTAAATGAAGTCTGCTAGGAGAAGAGTTCTGAGGGCTGAGTAGCTTAAGAGTTAGAGGAGCCTCAGAGATAGGACTTCAGAGCTAAATCATATGGCTTCCAAGCACTATGGGGAGTAGTGAGGGGCAGACCTGGTGGCCTCTATCATCTGTATGTGTGGTCCTAGAAGTCTTAAGCTCTTGCCTTGACCACTGCATACTAATTGTATGAGTTAATTTACAGGTTGGACCCTCAGGCAGGCCACCCCATCACCTCTTCGGAGCTCCCCATCCACCATTACTCCCTACGACAAAAGGTGGGGGGCGTTAAGATAGGAGAAACATCAGGATACAGTGACCTGGCCATTCCTCACTATGCCCAGCCTCTACTCCAGTCAAGACACTCTCACCACTTCCAGCATCTGCCAATGGCTAATTAACCCTCACTCCAGTCATTTTGCAGCCATAGTGCTCAGTTAATCCCACATCAGCTCCTGCACTCTTGCTGAAGATCTACAAATACTGTTCTCCCATTCTAGATCAATATCAATGATCTCAGATAGCCCTGGCCTTGCCTCCTGTGTGCATTTTTCTATTCCTGTCCTGCCCTGAGCTTGAAGCCTCATCAATTCCTGTTCCCTATGCAGGGAATGTTCTCTATACCCCCTTCTTACTTTCTCCTCCCTCAGATATTTACTCAAATGGCAATCTTTATGAGGGATGTCCACAGTATTTTCACCCCTCACATTTCTTATCATCTTCACCTTCACAGGAGCATAGTTTTTTCTCTGCTGGAGAATGTGTCTAAAGTAATGAATGCCATGAGAAAGAGAGAGATTGCTCCTGACATCCCTGTTGGGGAGCCGCTGGGGTCCCCAACAGTATCAGGACAGAAGTTCTCTTCTACCTCTGAGGCTGCTGGAGAACAAGTGAAAACTCATGAGTCTGGCGCAGTTCCAAAAGGCTTGTAATAGTACAACAAGCTCTACCACCACAATTCAATATAATGGAAGACCTCTAGCTCTGGTCAGAATTTAGACCATATACACAACAGCCCAAGTCTCCTACCAAAGAGAATCCCACTAAAGAGAGTCTCACCAAAGTGGATCCCACCAGAGAGGAAACAGTACTTCAAGTCAGATATGATCACTTATATGATCACTTCACTTGATCACTTGACATCCCATAATTCGTTGATTTGCTTGAGCAGGCAACATTGAATAATGTTTCCATTTGTTCCTGTCATGTGCCAGTGTAGCCTAATGGCATCTGCTTGCTCCAGGAATTCAGAGAGCCTAAAACCATTCATTCACGGTATTGACGAAGAAGTCTGATCATCTTGTAGATGGGTGGCCATATGATCTTTTGATGTTCCGTGGGATCCATTAGGTAACAGCTCTAGTCCAGCGGTCACCTCGAAATCACTTTACATGTCCAGCCCATCTGGTCATATAGATTAGGATACAAGATGTTTATAAGACACTCACCTAAATGTCTCTTATAAGACATTTATATAGTAACCATAGGCAGTAAGCAAAAAGTGAGAAGACAATCACACCAGGAAATGGTAGCTAAGAACAGGCAGGCATTGCCATACTTGTATCAGACAAAAGAGACAGAACTGAAGTGGTACAAGTTGGAGGTAAATAGTAAAGGTTTAATATACTGTGGCAAAAGGAAATTGGCACTCAGTGGTGGGTGTGCTGGTAATTCAGAACCTTAAAACACAAACACACTCTTAGAAACTGGTGTTAGTTCAAATTTAAAATAATGCTCATCACCGGTGGAGGGATGAGTGCTGAAACACTGTATGACTGAAACCCAAGCATGAACATCTTTGTAACTGTATATCTCATGGTGGTGCAATAAAAAAAATGTAAATAATGCTCATGTCCTAATTTAGCTTTAGTTCATTTACCTTTCTTTAAAAACTTTTCAAAAATTCAAATGAATTTTTGTAGTAACAAATAATTTAAGTTTATTTCCCTCCTTGAAAATGACATTTCCTGAAATTTCTAAGTTGTAGTGAAAAAAAATCTATGACTTAAAAAATTTCTAATGACTTATGTAGATATTCCTAAGTTAAAATTTCTAATGACTTAATGTAGATACTCCCTGATACAAGTAAGTATTTATGGAACAAATATTCAATGAATAAATGAATAAAGCATGAAAAAATAATTTATAAATATGTCTCTTGTATTTTTACCCTATTAGACACTATAAAAAACATAAACCAGTGGTGCTACATTGGTGGTGTTTTTCCTGAACCACCCTCACAAAGGTTTTGGCAGTGTCTAGAGAAATATTTTAATCATTTTTCTCCCCAAACCTGACCTTATGTATTACTTGCTGTACATTTGGAAGCAAATCTCCAGAACAGAAAGTGAAGGGTGGGCAATGTTCTTCCTTCCAAAATCTCTACAGGAAGTCCAGCCTTATTCTGCAGACTGGGCTAGGGGTCATGCACCTTCCATTGTCTTATCTGTGGAGGGAGTTACCACCATCTTTGAATAGGTAGACATCAGGATATGGATAAACATCCTAGAAAGTCCAGCAGAGGACCTCTTTCTAAGAAATTATGATCCAGATTCAAATCTAATAGTGTGACAGTCAAGAAAGTTGGGAAAAGTCTAATTTGAACCAAATAGGTAAGCTGGGAACTAACCTTTGCTGGTTGCATAGACTTTCCCCGTAAGAAGATTACTTGTCTTCCTTGCTCAGACATTCAATTTTAAAACCCTCAGCTTCAGAATTCCTGACAAGTAACTTACTACCAGGCTCACTGCTGAGTCAGTCTGGCTGCTCAAAATACTTGCCAAGTGACCTATTCCATTATGGAAAATGAAGTATGAAGAGTTGAGATTGTTGCTAATCAAAGGGGGTAGAGATTTGTTTCCTGCTTGGTAGAAGAGCTATTTTTTCCATTTTGTGACTGCCATTGTTGCCATGGAGAGCATTTTCTTTGAACTAAAGAGGATTAGGACATATTTTCCCTATTATGCAGTCTTTCCATGAATATTGGCCCAATGGACTTGCCTACTCCAGTTCCTAACATGGTTTCTTTCACATCCATCATATTTAAAACAGAGCCTTATGGAATGGCTGACTGATGGTTAGAAAAGCAACTTTTAGTTGAAAAGACCTATATTATGGCTTGATTCCTGCCTTCATGTAAAAGGTCTATTATACTCAGCCGTTAGATGCCTTGGAATGCCTTCCATTTACATACTACAACAAAATGTTCATTTCCTTTTTCTTGCACTCAAAAATAACAAGGAAAGAGAATGGTAAGCAGCTACCTCCAATTACTATGCAAGATGATATTTCTTTTTGAACATAAAAAATACATAAATGTCTGGCTGATAGGCAAGATTCTGATACTAAATGCATGCCATTTACTATTCCGCACCAGCAGACTCACAGGACACCACAGGAGTATTTGCTCTGCAAATGAAAATGTACACAGCCAAAACAATTTCATTTAGTGTAATGCTTTTTTGTTTTCTGTTTTGTGGCTGCTCTGCTGCAGTTATTTTACACCCAGGATCTAATGACTAATATGCATGCTTTCATTTCTTGAGCCCTGCTATGTCTTTCATCTGGGTTACCTCATTTAACCATACCACCAGGTGGTTCAGAGGGAACACATGATTTGCCCAAGTTTCTGTACGTACACAGTGGGGAGCGTGATAGTGACTCATATTGCTATAAACTTTATTGGCTAATAGTGACATGTTCTTATTTGGGGACCCTGGGCCATGTATACTGACTGAGCTGTTGAGTGTACACGTTATGTGTGTTGAGTAAACACGTTATGCAACCACTAAGGTAGTAAAACTTCCACAATAAACAGAGATCCACTCCACATTCTCTAATCTGTGTTCAGGTGACCAGTATACTTCTTGTTTTTTCTTTTAAAAATCATTATTTAAAAATTTCTCACTTTGGATGATGGCTCAGAGGCTAAAGTTCTTGCATTGCAAGCATCAGGGTAAGAGTTTAATCTCCAGGGTTACCTACATGAACAGGGTACAGCCCTGGCACCTCTGTTGTGTGTGCCTTGTGATTCTGTGGCCCAATGGAGTTGCAGGCAATTCATTCTTACACTGTAACAAGATCTGTCCAAGTACCACAACTGAAGGATGTGACCCTGGTGAGCACTACAACTAAACAAGATGTGTGAGCATCATGACCAGGAGTTGGAGTGTAAGCCTTGGTGAGTCTGGGTGTGAGCACTACAACTGAATGTGTAAGTCCTGATAAGCACTACAACCTGAATGGGCAAATGCCTCAAATGTGTAGGCAACCCCTGTCACTGTAATCAAAGCACCAGAAGAAAGGAAAGGGGAAATCTTCCAGATTCACCAAAACATAATTGACAAATGGGCATACCTCACTTCACAGAGCTTTGAAGTGATTGTGAAGTGGGGGTTAGGGGGATTGGTTTGGTTTTGATTTTATGAATGGAAAGTTTTTGGAAACCCTACACTGACAAAGCCATTTCCCCCCACATGCGCTCACTTCATGTCTTTGTAATATTTAAAATGAGTACACTCATTTTGTGAAAGATGAAACACTATTACACATTAAGTAGACAGCAGTAAAGTGTAAATATAACTTATACACACTGAAAAACAAAAATCCATATGACTTGCTTTATTGTAGTGCTCTGAAACTGAATTCAGAGTATCTCCAAGGTGTGTCTGCATAAAGTATAAACATCAAGTACAATTGTGTTCATTGGATACATTTAGATATTGGAAATTGGTTACCTCTTTTCCACTATTTGCATCACTCTGACCAGTGTACTAACAATCTTGCATTATGCCTGCCTAACTGGAGGACACAGGAAAATTTGTAATAAGCCCTTACCCACAGACTCCAAACTCTGTCTTGGAATATGCCAGGGTCAGGCAGAGGTGGTTTATTTTCTACTTGGTAGAAAGTTCTCAGGAGATGGAAAATGGAGAGCAGTCGAAGTCGTCAGCTTTTCTGAGTGCAAGCATCTCAGTACAGGAATAGTGTCCAAGCTATTAATAGTGATAGTTTGTCAACAGCATGGCCATAAATATGAGCTCTCTATTTTCTCCTGACTCAGCTGAGAATGAGCCATCAACTTCTACGGTAGGAGAGATGCTGCCTGCATTGCACTGAATTAAACAGAAAGGTTTTTAGCAGGTTTCCATTGATACCTACTCTCATTTTCTTTTTGTTATTTATTCATTTTTGTTTGGAGGCAGCCACACTGACAGTACTCAGACATTACTATTGTCTATGTGCTCAGAGATTACTAACAAAGCTGGGAATCAAAGCTGGGTTACCGTGTGCAAGGCAAGCACCCTACCCACTTTACTATCTCTCCAGCCTTCCCTGACTGCTCTACTTAGACAGTTTGTTACTGGGATAATTTTTTTAACTAAACCTCTTTTTTTCCTCACATGGCTACAAGTTTCATTATTATCATTTTGCTTATTGACACTTTTCCCCCGTCCCTCTAGACTAGTTTATCTCAACTATCCCCTAACCCCCCACCCCATAGAGCTATAGGAAATTCCAAGGGGCAAGAGATGGAAATCACATAAATGGGGGGATAGCACGAGACTAGGGAGGGAACAGTAGAACAGGAGGCATAGGGTTCACAAAGCTCAAAAGGGAACCATGATGAGAAAATGGGTTGAGAAACACTTCAGATAAAACCATTTTCTCTCTGAAGACATGAACCTTGCTCATTTTGCTTACTACTCAGCACAGAAGAATGAATATGAGACACTCTGTTATTGAGAAAGATGATCCAATACAGTTCTTGCTGATGTTATAAAGCCAACAAAGAATGGCCAGCTGGTCAAAGATATTCACTCATGAAGGTGAGTATCTTTTCTTGAGAAAGAATTATAGAGTCAATTCAGGATACGGGGTGCAAACTAGGTGGATATTATCCATGTAGATCAATGGTTCTTTGTGTTCCAACACCCATGGGATTATGTCATTATAAGAGGGGAGGTGTTAGTAGCAGCTAATGGGAGTCTAGGGAAGAAGCTCAACACCCTTCAATGCACAGTCAATATCAAGAAGGTATCTGAGCCCCAAGTCTACAGGGCTGAGGTTGAGAACCTCCTGACTGAGCGGGATCTACCACATCTTTATCAAGTTCCACAAACTCAAAGCAACTGCTGCACAAGTCATCATTCTCAGGGTCAACAAAGACATTTTCATTCTACTGGCTTCAGACTGATGGTGCTGTATGCTGACTTGACATAACCAGGAGTTTAGGAATGATGATGGTCTAAGTGGACCCAATGGAGCACACTGAAAATACTTCACAATGGACTTCTGGTAGGAGTTAGCATGCAGAAACATTTTCTCTCATACATTTCAGACTGCTCAGATCTACCAGAATGGAAATGGAAACAAGATTGGTAAATGAGAGGAATGATGATTCACATTACTAATTGACCTTTCTTTCTCTTTATTCTCCCAGAAAGATTCTTTGTAAAGTGCTTTTAAACAGTAGACTTTTCTCAGGCATTAAAAAATCTAAAGTTTGGTTTACAAAGCATTAATTTATGTTCACATTTCCAGACCCCTTTCCATTGTGAAAAGCTAACTGCATCTTCCATGGAAAACTCAACTGCTTTGCCTCCCAAATAAAATTCTCCTGTTTCTTGTTTTTTGTTTCAGCCTGTGATCTTGTTGGAGAGCAAACTCCATGTCTTGTGGATGTTTGGTTCTGCTTCTAAGGCTCCAAACACTTCTAGAAGCCAATAAATATTTATGGATGCTGATGAGGTGAACAGACCAGGGGTGTGTGATAGAGCTTCATTGTTATGCTGTAGGGTTTTTTTTCATCGGCTGCCCTAAAACCTGCATCAAGATACTCTTCTCTTCAACATTTAAACATTCTTGGCCCCTCACAGGGATTGGGATCTTTTAGCAGGGCCTGAGATCATCCTGTCCAGTTCAGCTCTTTTAAATGCACCCCACCCTTAACCCCAGACCTGGATCCATACATCAGAGCACTCATTTCAGCTGCCAGGGATGGTCTTATCCTGGGTCCCTACCAAAGTACTTGCTATTATCAGAGATAACTTTGGAAAACCTGGAGTTAACATCTCAATATCCTTGTGAAATACTCAGCCAGGGAAGTTTTTCATCTGTTCTGCAAGAGATGAGATAGAGCAGCTACACTCACTGGGGACTTTGAAGAACTCAGCCTTACCTGGGAAGTCCTTAGAAAAGCAAATGATCTGACCGCCCACCCCCCACCATCCCATATCTACTAAAGTTGTAGCTCCAAGAGTGCAACTCAGCATCCTGCAGCCTGCAAGTAATTCTGTGAGCATTAGAATGAGAAAATAAGGTAGTGCCTCTCACCCTCAGTTTTCATTTCCAAGGCTACCTTCACCTATAGTTCAAACATTATTGTATGATTAGATAAATTGAAAGAGACTACACTTATGTAACTGATCACAATATATTGTTAGCATTGTTCAATTTATTATGATTGTTCACTTTTTGTTTTCTTGATTTAAAAATTATACTTTACATAGATATGTGCAGTAAGGACAAAAATAGTAGAAGTAGAGTTTTGGTTCTGCCTGTGATGTTGGGTACCCCATGGGGGCCTTAGAATGTATTCCCATAAGAAGAGAGATTTGTTCAATCCTAGAAATGCAAGCTTGTTACCCACTCCTCAATCAAAAGCCACTGTAATGTTTTGTTGACAAGTTCACTTCAAGTCTTCCCAAAGAACTTCAAGGAGTAAAGGGCACATGAAGTCAAGGGTTTTCTGTCTATAGGTGAGAGGACACTAAAAACACAAAGGTCCTGGGTCCACCACTGGAGGTGTGCTCAATCCTGCTTGTGCCCACCCTGGCTTCCCCACCAGGCTGTCCCCTGCACCACACATAGCCAAGGCTCTCTGAGACTGCAGTTTACTTAGCCTTCTATGGAAGGGATGGGCAGATAGGAAAGGGCAAAGAGCCTAGACCAAGGGCCCTGTACGCTGGGGAGCTGAGTGGTAGACTGCTGGGCTCCAGCCACATCCCACAGACACAGCAGCAGCTCAACTGCTCCTCACCAGCTTTGAGACATATTCTGTACTATCTCTCCCCAACCCCAAGCTTTGTCTTCTTGATTCCTGGGACTTAAAACTCCAGTCACTAGAGAAATCTTCCAGCCAGTGATTGAATATGGCTTCCATCTCCATTCTATCCTCTTACTTTGAGGTGCATGTGTATCCTGTTTTGTTTGGATTTTGCAAATCCTCTTGACTGATCACATGACATGGGCTATTGATAGGTCAAAATCTCCTGCACATGTGAAAGATGGGAGGTTGGTAATATGACCCAAGGTTAAATAATACATTAGGTAGGAATTTTCTGAATTATTTCATAGCTAATGACTTTAAACATACCCCATCATGAAAAGACAAATCACAACAATGGTTTGCTTCTAACATGAACTCTGCAGAACCAGTAGCTCAAGTCCAGATTGCTCTGAAGCTGAATAGGTTTAACAGTACTCATGTCTTATCAGAGTGTTCATGGGACTGGCTCAGATTCATTCCTTTCTGTCCTGTTCAACATTACTTCTTTGTGACATGCCTGTCCAATGATGTGATCCTGAAAGGGTTCAAATATCATTGCCTGGATGCTCCCCATCCCTTCTTCCCTTGTTTTCCAGAATCTGTGAGAAAGCAGCTTCTCCAAAACGAGGAGCTGCTTTACCAGTCTTGCTTAGTACTTTTCAATGTTTCAAGGCTTCTTCTTTGAAATTGAACAGACTTGGTGATATAGGGGTCTCTCGTTGTGAAGGCTTCATTTTACACACTAGGTTCATGCACATGCTTTAAGATAAATATGATCATAAAAGCACTTGGATAGTGTTAAAGTTAATGACCCAGCGTTGAGTGAGGAAATTAAAGAAGGAACACTTCGTTGCTGACATTTCTGCCACCTAGAGAGTGATGCAGCAGCTTTGCTACCTCTTGTTCAAAATAGAGGAAATGTTTTGATGTATGATTTCTTATTTTGCATTTAGAATATGTCTCAAATTCCAGCTCTCAGATCACAGGACTGCTTCTCCAGGTAATCATCCCTCTTCCTCAGGTGTTACCAAAGGTCACCTCATGTATATAACACCTTTTAATACTTAGGAAGTTCCAAGAGTTCTGAAAGCTTTGCATTTGGAATTTAGGACAGAGACTAAATGCATTTTGGGGTAGGGGGTGTGCAAAGTGGTAGTACAGTGGGTAAGGCACTGGCTAGCATTTGGCCAAGTCAGTTTGCATCCCAGCACCCCATATAGTCTTCTAAGCCCCGTCAGAAATGATACCTGAGTGCAAAGCCAGGAGTAAATCCTGGGTAAAGCTGGGTGTGGCCCCAAAGCAAAATGAAAACAAAAGAAATACCTATATATTCTTATGATGACAAACACAGTATTGACCCACCTACATAAATTATGCTGTTTGCTGCAGGGTATTAAAGAATAAATAAGAATAAAACTTACTCTATTTCTATGTTAATAAATAAACCTTGCCAGCTATTGTGATAGAGTCTGTGGCTGACAAGCCCATCAGAGATTCATGACCAGATCATGGGGTCAAATCAAACACATACAAATACACAAAATACGAATGAACATTGTTTCTCAGAAAAAAGAAGCTGTATTCTGCAGAACTATGTTCAGATTCTCTATTCTGTGGAACTATGCTCAGGTTAAACCCTAGTTTGTAGGATGCATTTTATCAGGACAAAGATTCACACTGAGATCACTGCTGTTTCCAAAGACAATATTGCTTTCCAGTGTCGTGCAGAGGTGCACTGTGGTGTCTGAGAATACATCCACTTCACCTTTGCCATGTGTCTTACCTCCTTGAAAAAAACCCTCACAGATTTCAGCAAACATATTCTGAGTGTCCCTGTATTTGGATATCATATAATGTTGATGCATGTATTAAAACCTAGAATGTCAGGTTTTCACAGTTGTTCTGGCTGTGGGCCCCCCACTATTGCAAGTGAGATTGAAGTTCAGAAGTGGATCTGAAATCTAATCTTCAAGGTTTTGCTACCTTAGTTTTCTCTTTTAAAATATATATGGAAGGCTTATCATGCATATTGAAGGGTTGGCATACATATCCCTGGGCCTAACCATTTAGTGTCTATATTGCTAACCAAAATGAGCAAAAGGAGATAGATAGATAGATAGACAGATAGATAGATAGATAGATAGATAGATAGATAGATAGATAGATAGATAGATAGATAGATAGATAGATAGATAGATAGATAGATAGATAGATAGATAGATAGATAGATAGATAGATAGATAGATGAATGAGAGAGAGGCATACAGACAGAGACAGAGACAGAAAAAAGTACCTGCCACAAAGTAAGATTGTTGGGGGTGAGTGGGAAGGAAAAGAGACACAATGATGTTTGGAAATGTAAACTGGTGGAGAAATGGGTGTCAGAACACTGCATGAATGAAACCCAATCATGAACAGCTTTGCTAATGTCCATTGCATGGTGATTCAATAAAAATTTAAATATTATAGTTTTTTCATTTACTATTGGTTTCAATTATTCTTGATCACTTGAATCCCGTTATTCATCGATTTGCTCGAGCGGGCGCCAGTAACATTTCCATTGGATCCTATCACGTGCCAATGTAGCCCAATGGCATCTGGTTGATTCATGAATATGAAGAGCCTCAAACCGTTCCTTTAGGGTCTTTACAAGGAAGTCTGACCATCTTGTAGGTGGGCGGCCACGTGATCTTTTGACATCCCGTGGGATCAAGTCGGTAATGGCTCTATTCCAGCCATTGTCTCCAAATCGCATTACATGTCCAGCCCATCTGATTTTCGGTGCCTTGGTAAACGAGACAGTGTCCCTGATTCTGGAATAGTGACGGAGGTCAGAACTCCGGATTCCTTCTCTCACTTGAGTGAGGCGTGATATTCCAAGCATAGCTCTTTCGATTCCTCTCTGGGAGACCCGAATAGCATTCTCATCCTGCTTTCGTAGGGCCCAGGTCTCTGAGGTGTATGTTAGTGCAGGGAGAATGGTGGAGTCAAAGAGATGTGCCCGGAGCCGGAGGTTCTTTGTCCTTTTAGCTATTTCTTCAATGCCTTTGAAGGCATTCCATGCCGCTCTCTTCCTCCTGCGCAGCTCAGGTTTTAGGTCGTTCATCATGTTGATTTCTCAACCTAGGTACACATAACTGTTGCATTCAGAGATGTTTGTTCCATTGAGAGTGAATGGGGCCTCTGGAACTAGTTCATTCTTCATAAAAATTGTTTTCTTTAGATTCAGCTGTAGACCTATCTTTCCACATTCTTGGTCGAAGTCAGCCAGCATTTGTGCCGCTTGGCTAATGTTTGGTGTTATTAGAACGATGTCATCAGCAAAGCGGAGGTGGTGTAGTTGCCGACCATCTATCTTCACTCCCATTCCTTCCCATTCTATTTGTTGCATGATGTTCTCTAGGGTGGCGCTGAAGAGTTTTGGTGAAATGGTATCACCCTGTCGAACCCCTCTTTTCACGTTAATGATCACGTCTTTGTAGAATGGTGAGATCCTGGTGGTGAATCCGTAATACAGCTCACGAAGGATCTTGATGTATTGGGTTTGAACACCCTGTTTGGCTAGGGCTTCAATGACTGCTTCAGCCTCCACAGAATCAAAGGCTTTCAGTAAATCAATGAACGTGAGACAGAGCGGCATCTTGTACTCCCTACAAACCTCGATGAGCTTGGTTACTGTGTCGATATGGTCGATTGTGCTGAATCCTTTCCGGAAGCCTGCTTGCTCTCATGGTTGTCCTTCATCTAGTGTTCTGCTAATCCTGTTCAGGGATGACTCGTGTAAACAGCTTGTAGATGACGGACAACAGGCAGATGGGGCGATAGTTGCCGACATCGTGAATGTCTCCCTTCTTGAACAGTAGAACTGTCCTGCTAGTTTTCCATTGGTAGGACACCTTGCATTCGGACAGGTAGCGTGTAAAGAGCTGAGCTAGTGTATTGATGAGTACCGAGGGGCAGATTCTTTAGGTGTTCGGGTCTGCCTTTGTCTGGGCCTGGTTCTGTTCCCTTCTTTACCGACGAGATGGCATGTCGAATTTCAGAAGGGAGAACATTGGGAATGACATATCCATCCTGTGGAATTTTGTATGTGGGCAGGTGGATGTGGCTATCAAAGAGATTTGAGTAGAAGTCCTGGATAATCTTCTCCATTGCCTTTCTGGAAGATGTGATAGATCCATCAGGGTGTCGGTGGGCAGTCATCTTGGTCTTATAGTTGGCGAAGGACAGGCGGGCAGTGCGAATGCTTTTCCCGGCTTCTGCTGCATCTTCCAGTATTTCTGCTCTTCTGTCTTGGAGGTCTTCTTTTATTGCTTCTCTGCACCCTTTAGCAAGCTTGGTCGTTAGCATTTGGTCTCCTGAGGCTCGCGCCTTGCCACGTTGGCGAATGAGCTCGAGAGTTTCTGAAGACAGACGTTCTTCTGTGTCTTTCTCTCTCTTTGCATTCTTCGCATAATCATGGAGGTGCTGAACGAGTCGGTTGTATTCTTCATCGATGTCGTCAATGATGGTATCTTCCCATGTTGCTGCAATGGTGCCAAAGAGTTCCCAGTTGGTGGTCGTTCTGGGAGTTCTCTTCTTAAACTTTGCAGCCAAAGTGATTTATTTTGATGGATTTTGGACCTTAGTGGGATTTAGAGTCTGGAGTCAGCTGGCTATATATTCCTGGTAAGAAGTATTAATGCCATTCTCTACAAATCATATTCTGAACTGCTTTCTGGGTCAGAGATGAAGCCCCTTCCCAGCTCTGCTAAGGAGATTGTATCTCAGGGAATCAGGTCTGGCATTGTGAATCTTGAGCCAAAGGGCCCACCTGGAGATCTGCATTTTAATATGGTCATTTACCTGGCTTCCTCTCTTCCTCTCTAGATGGGCCCAGTCCATCATGGGCTGGAAGTTTTTGGTGGGCTTATATCTATAAAATAAGCTAGGAGAAAGCAGTTTTTTGACCATTTTGGCTCCTCTTTTGCCCTCTGCCTCCTCTCTCCTCTCTGTTCTCTTCCCTTTTGGGACTTAGCATGTGGTAGCAGCCATCTTGGCCTAGGATTCTAAACCTACACGTGGCCAGGGCTCTGCTAAGAACCCAAAGTCCAGGGTTTTCCTGTTACTGGATTGTTTACCAGAACAAGTGTGAGTAAAGCCATTGACACTTTGCTGAATTCCCGCATCTTTCTCTGTTCACCAGCCACCAATCCCCTGGGGCAGAAGGGGATCACAGACCCTGCTCCCAGATTTTGTCAGGGCACCCAGCTTACCCCAACAAGTGGAAGTTCTAGTGGCAGCCCCATGATCAGATTTGCTGACCTTTCTTCTGACCTTTCCCCCCAACCTTTCCCTGTCCCTCTGGAAATAGCCATTTCTTTCAGTCTTTGTAGTCTCTTCTTATAACTAGTTAGTTTGGTTTGGTGAATTCCTTCCACCTATGAAGAGAGACACTCCAGACCCAGAGCTGTGCAGCTTGGCCCCATGTGGAGCAGCCCATGGCATCCCGGAGGATGGTAAATGGCTTGGCCAGCCTCTGGCCGAGTCCAACATAGCTCCTAGGGTTTGTTCACATGTGAAGGGGATGGGGGGGGTACATTGGCTGGATTTGGAGTGGAATTTGGGCTCTTCCTCCCATTCCTCCACTTCCATTCAGAGAGAGGCGCAGCCGCGAGCTCCCAGCCACCACACTCAGCAACTAGAAGAGAGACACTCCAGACCCACAGCTGCACTGGTGCATGGCTGCTCTGCAGCCGCAACATTCTTAGACAATAATGGAAGTTAGGGCCAGTCCTTCCCAGGATCTTTCACATTTATACACTGTAGTGATCAATTTCCCACACGGCACAGTCTGGCAAGCTACCCGTCCTATTTGATATGCCAAAACCAGTAACAGTTATAGATCTCATTCCCATGACCTGAAGAGTTGGTTTGAGGCTCCACGTATTCCAGGAGCAAGCAGATGCCCTTGGGCTCCACTAGCATGTGACAGGATATATGGAGATGTGACTGGTGCCCACTCAAACAAATTGATGAACAATGGGAAGACAAGTGAAGTGATACTTGTGATGAGATAAAACATACATAAATATTCTTTCAGTTTTTTCTTCTTTATTTTGTTTAGTATAATCAAGTTCCACTCATGTAGTCATAAAAGTAAGAGTTCATCTTCTTTTATTAGCTGAGTAGTATTTTTTTTAGTATATCTAACACAGCTTCCTTATCCATTCATCTGTAGGGATTAAGAAAATGTCTGGATTATTGTGTATAGCACTGCTGTTTACATAGAGGCATGAAACTTTTCAAAACCCATGTTAGAATTTTTTTTAGGGAACTACTTAGGGTGTTTACATAAATTTAGATAAATGCCATTGTATTTTTTAGCTCATATTGTTTTCTAGTTTTAGTTTTTTAAGAAATTGGCATAATATTTAGCACAGAAGATACATCAATATACATTCCCTGAGTGCAAGTAATGCAGAAACAGGTGTGCAGTGTAGGGTGAGAATTTTCCCTGGACCACACCCCCCATTATATAAGACAAGTGATTATTACTGTCCTAACCCTAAACCAATACAAGTGTCAGTTTTGTATTATTTTACACGAAAGCCAGAAATATAAGATGGGTGTGATTGTGACATTTACTAATTCAGCCCAGATTCCATAGCTGTGGCCTAGAATGAAGCGACACAGGTAAGTGGTAAGTGGATCCCTTTGAAAACAACCATGAAAATCTCCAAATTTCCACAATATGAATGAAGAGCACATTATTTAGTTGTCCAGGAACTGCCACAACCAACACTGCCCTAGTAAGATTTGGAAACCATGACTCTGTATGGTCAACAAATTCAGTGGTATTCACTGACAGCTTTTTAGTTTCTCAAGTGTATCCAGTGCATTCATATGAGTAATATACAAAATCAGCAATAACACTTCATTGTCAAACCCTTTCCCCAGATTCTTAAGACTATGGTCTCTGATAATTTTCCACTGTACAGGATCATGTTTCAATGTTTAGATTTTAAAAGGGAACAGCTTCAATGGACTAGCAGACAGCTTTAATGAACAGATGTATTTCTGGGGAAATCGATTTTCCTTTTTTATTATTATGTCACCAAATTTGGTTTCTTTTCAAGCAATTTACATTTTAAGCTATACTCGCCATGAACGAACAATAATAACTGTGGCCTCCAGGTAGGAAAAATTCATTTCTGCAAAAGTTTCCATTAAGCACTGCAAAATATTTTGTTATTATTAGCTATGCTCACAAGAAGAATATCTATACTTTACAAGCAAATTGCTGTACTAGCCACTTCTGGAGTCTCATTGGAGGAAATCTTTATGGTTTGAATTGATCTAAAAATTACTATATTTTTAACCCAGCAGTTTACCATCATGGGCAACTTGACTCTTGAAAAAAAATGTGTGGTAATACCAGATATTTTTGAATGTTATTACTGGGAGATGCTTATACTATGATAATGATTATGTAATCTAGTGAGGGATGGTGACATTCAACTATGCATAGAATGTTCTGCCAATAAAGAATAATATTGCCCCAATATCAACATAGTTGCCCCTGATGTCAACAGAGTTCCATTTTTAGAACTCTATTGTTTTGCTGATATGAGTTAAACTCTTCTACCTTCCCCAAAGGTATAAAATTCCTAACTCCTAGGACTTTAAACTAGGAATTCTTAAACATTTTCTATTCAGGACTCCTTATTGCCCAGTGATACACAGGATGGGGTCATGCTTCCAGAAATGTCTCCAATGTTAATTTAAAATTCTTTTATGAGGGGTGGTATTTGTTGAGGGTGAGGTTGGCTGCATACAATGTAAGAGTCTTAAACCCTGCACTATCTCTGACCCATGAATTTATATTTGGTCTTCGTGAGTTCAGAAATCTTTTACTATTGCAGCCAAATTAGTCTCACCTCCCACACTCTTCTCATACAAACATTTAATTACATGATCTCATATGGGTATTGAGAGCCACAGTTGAAGGCTCAGTCTGTGACTTTATTTGGAAGAAGTATCACTATAGATATGACTGATGAAGGGGAGGTCACATGGTAGTCATGTGAGTCTTTGATCCGGAATGACTGGCATTATTCTGAGAGGAGGGAGTAGTATGGTAGGGGGATGGAAGAGGAAACAGAGAAAGGAGTTGGTACTGCCATAGTCCAGGGAGCATCTGGAGGCTCATGAAACTGGAAGAGAGAAGGAAAGCAGACTTCTCTATGACTTCACTGGGAAAGGCTCTACTGACTCTTTGATTTCCACTTTTCCCATCCAAAAACTGTTAGCTTCCTGGTTTGAGGTGGTGTCACCACAGCCCTAGGATATGATATACTTTCTATGAACAAGCCATATTTCTTAGAATAATAGTCATTTCTTAGGAAAACATACTCTTTCCTCATTATGAATCCGATCCCCATATATGATTATGCTAAGTACTTCTATTATGTTGGCATCACCACTTACATTTTGGCAATGAATAGCAGCAGTCAGCATTTGTCCCATGCTTTCTTCTGCTTTTCTCCATGCTCTCAAACTTGATCTTGTGTGAATCTTAGGGACCTCAAGAGGCAGCTATAAGGATGACACACCTTTAGCACTACAGGAAATGCAGGCCAGGCTCTCTGGCTTTGAAGGGTCAAGAGGCCTAAAGACCCATGAGACTTCTGTAACTTGGACAGTGTCCAGGTCAGGGTCTTCTCCAGATCAGCTCAGTTCCATAAATATGATCAAAGAGGATCTTAAGAGAGAGCAATTCTTGAACTACACCCCACAAGAAAAGAGGTCTGAGGCAAATTAAGAATGGGACTGTTGAATGTTCTATCCCTCTCTCTGAGATTCAAAATTGATAATAATGAAGGTTTTCCCATGAGCCATGTACTTTTTTTGGGGATCAGGATGTGACTCAACAGGAAGAGAATATGCCTTGTATATGTAAGACTGTGGTCTCACTCCCCAACACTGCATGATTCCTGAGCACTGCTGTACTCAGACACAGAATGATCTCTCTGATATGTGGGCTATAAAGGAACATCACTCAATCACTTGAATCCCGTTATTCATCGATTTGCTCGAGCGGGCCCCAGTAACATTTCCATTGGACCCTATCACGTGCCAATGTAGCCCAATGGCATCTGGTTGATTCAGGAATATGAAGAGCCTCAAATTGTTCCTTCAGGGTCTTTACAAGGAAGTCTGACCATCTTGTAGGTTGGCGGCCACATGATCTTTTCACATCCCGTGGGATCCAGTTGGTAATGGCTCTAGTCCAGCGGTTGTCTCCAAATCGCATGGCAGAGCCTGGCAAGCTGTCCGATGCGTATTCGATATGCCAAATCCAGTAACAGAAATGTTTATTTTCCTGACCCGAAAAGAGCCCATGATATGGCAGCAGTAAGAAAGGCAAACAAGCAGTGTCTGATAAAGGAACATGATAGGGAAATACCAAATGCAAAAGGAAAAAGAAATGGAGAAGCAGTTTTCAACAGGCTGCTCACTGTCACTGTATCACTGTATCACTGTCTTCCCGTTGTTCATCGATTTGCTCAAGTGGGCACCAGTAGCGTCTCCATACGTCCTGTTGCAAGCAAGTGTAGTCCAAGGGCATCTGCTTGCTCCAGGGACAGGAAGAGCCTCAAACTATTCTTCAGTCATGGAATTGAGGTCCATAATTGTTACTAGTTTTTGGCATATCAGATGAAACATGAGTAGCTTGCCAGGCTATGTCATGTAGGTGGAATACTCTCAGTAGTATAGTACAAGTATAGTACTTGTAAAAAATACAAGTATAGTACTTGTAAAAATTTAACAAGGAAAAGTACAGTAAATCTGACCCCCTCCCAAAAAATTGGAGAACTAAATAGAAACTTCCTCATAGAACACAACCATGTCATCAAAGATGCATCTACATCATCCCATATCATCAAATGCAAATCAAAACAACGAGATATCACCTCAAACCAGTGAGATTGGCTCACATCAGAAAGAACACAAACAAGTAGTGTTGGCGTGTTAGCAGGGGAAAAAAAGAAATCTCATCCATTACTGGTGAGAATGTTGACCGATCGGGCAACGTTCTCAGGGTGCTCACTACAGAAGAAAAAGGGGCGGGGACGACACTGGGACAGTAGTATAGGGAAATTAATAATGCAATTATGGAGGGTGTGCTGGGGCTTTATGTGTAAAACCAAACCAAAAACAATTTTGTAGAACACGGTGCTTAAAATAAAAATCAAGATATTCTCCTAAATAAATAAAATGTAGTGCTAAGCATGATTCGAAGTGAGTTTATTAACCAAAACATCCTAAAGGTCTATTCCTTATCTTTAAATACACTGGTTCCGTAGGAGTTCACAAAATAGGGAGCAGTGACATTTTCCTGTAAAGAACTGGTGAATACTTTTATCTCTGAGGCCACATATGGTTCCTGTGCCCTATTTGTCTTGAGTTTTCTTTTTATGACCCTTTGAAATGTAAAAATCAATCTTAACTTAAGGGACCTTAAAAAAAAACAGAGGACAGCAGCTGACAGAGTATGACCAGCTATCCTAAGATTGCTGATCCTTCTAGAGAAATGGAGTTAGGAATCCTGCAAGGAAGATACCTTTATATACATACATACACACACACACACACACACACACACACACACACAACATACATATATATATATATATATATATATATATATATATATATATATATATATATATATTCCCCTAGGAGAGCACTGAAAGAGCTTTGAAATCCAAGAACAGGAAACAAAAAATTCTATTCCTTACTCCAATGTTCTCTCCCCATGAAAAATGTGAAAATATAGAAGTCTGAGAGGTACTTTGTTTTCCACTGTGTTTTCTCTGCTAGAGGGAAAAAGGACTCCCAGGCAGAGTGTGGGTGGGTGTAAACCCATCCCAGCTCTTCACAGGTACTTAGAGTGTCTTCTGTCAAAGTAGTGGGCGACATAGGTGCTGAAACATCATCTCAACAATTATGCAGATGGTTTTCTCTCTGTCTACCAGGCTAACATGGATGCTTGCCAGGAGTAGTTTATAGAGATTTCAGCTATTTCAGCGTCCCTAACTGCCAACCTGAACAGATAATGAGAACTTTTATAAGCACAAAATTGAATTTTCTTTTAAAATGCAACTATGGTTCCCTGGAGTGAAACTAGAGTCTTCTTCAGAGATGGTGTCAGTTTTGGAGTTCTATATTTTAGAATATTTGTTTCTTTGTAGAGGACCTGATATAAATTAGGGTACTTGAAGACAAGATTTAGGCAGGGAGATAACACCAGGCATTGTGGGGTTGGCTCAACCATCACCCCACTGGGGGCATTATGGAGATTTATCGCTAGAGATTTTCAAAGGACAAAATAAAGTAAAATGATATGTAATTGTTCCCCCTTTCCATGGTTTTTCTATTACTCACAGTTCGCCATGGTCTGAAAATAGTAATATTTTCAGGAAGAGAGGATACATTGATATAACTTTTATTACAGTGTATATTTACATTTTTTGTGTTCTATTATTATTGACAAAATTTCTTGGAATAAATTTATAAATTAAATCATATGTATGATATAAGAAAAAGTTTCACATATACAACCATGCATGTTTACATATATCATATAAATGTAATGCACACTATTATAAATATATTTGACAGACCATACACATGTAAGTACACAAGTACATATGTAAGAACATATGCATGTATGTTTAGCTCTATACTAGCTGAAATTTAAGGCATCTACTTGAAACATATCCCCTAGAAACAAAAGCATATGGCTTCATCACAAGGGTCACATAAATCCATGTAAGTTTGAACTTTGGACTTGTATAGGAACTTGGAGTTTTTTTTTGGGGGGCAGAGATGGAGTGGGAGATACCTGGAATTAAACTCAGACATGTACTTACCTACTTGTCCCTGCAGCTTTGGAAATGTGGATAATTGATCTAGTCTCCTAGTAGCTCAGTTTCCCCATCTTAAAGCATGGATGAATTAGTAAGATTGTTCTATGTAACGAGCCCAGGCCCGTGTCTAGCACGTGGTCCTTAGCATAGACTCATAGATACATTGACTGTGGTGGTGGACCTTAGTAGACCACCAAGATCCCTAACTTCTGCATTCATCCCTGGTATGGCTGCACCCCCTCCCTTAAGACTGTCTTCTTAAATTGAGCCAAGGAAATGTTACCTTCATGATTATACCCACGCACAGTTCTGCTGTCCTGTTGTGTGAGCCTCCTATAAAAATGACCATGCAGCAGGTCGTGAGAGTAACCTGCTTCCAGCATTGGTACCTTAATTTTAAACAGCCACCAAGCAACGTATCCATGGTCCAGTTGGTTCCTATCTTTGCCAACTATTGACCTTGTCAGTCTTATAATATGAGCTCTACTAGTATGCATGTAGGGATACGTTTGGTTTTAATTTGCAATTTTCCTGATAACTATAAACATTATCTGACTATTATAAACATTATCATGCCCTTGTTCATCATTTCTATATCTTCTCTTGTAACCTATTAAGTACCTGTTCAAGAGTTTGCCACTTTATAAACTGTTCCTAAATTTATTAGAAGTTTTTACATGGTTGGAATATAAGTACTTTGTTAGAAATAGGATTTGTGAAGATTTCCTGTTAATGTATTGTTTATGTTTTTGTTTTCCTTATGGTATCTTTTGATAAGAAAAAATATTTCAATTCTATTTATTATTCTTTCCCTTTGTTCTGTTTTCTGTAGTTTACCTAGTAAATTTTTGCTTAATGAGGTTTGAAATACTTTATATTCTCTCCTAAAAGCTTTATACTTTGTAGCACTTTTGATAAAATTATACTCTATCTCAGTTTTAAGGTGTGTATGGTACAAACTAGGGATAGTTTCAGCCCATTATATCTAGATTTTTTTTTGCTTTTTTTGGGGGGTCACACCCGGCTATGCTCAGGGGTTACTTCCTGGCTCTTTGCTCAGGAATTACTCCTGGCAGTGCTAGGGCACCACCATATGGGATGCTGGGGATCGAACCCGGTTCGGCCGCGTGCAAGGCAAATGCCCTACCTGCTGGGCTATCACTCCGGCCCCTATATCCCTATATCTAGATTTTTTAGCTCTATTTATTTGAAAGGATTTTTCCCCTTACATTACTTTGGTATCTTTGTCAGAGGTGTGTGTGTGTGTGTGTGTGTGTGTGTGTGTGTCTGTGTCTGTGTGTGTATGAATCTATTTCTAGATTCTAGTATTACTACATCATGTAACAATTTTAGTTATTATCACTGTATGGTAAATTTGAAGTAATGGTTGTAATTTCTCTAATTTTGCTTTGGTAAATTTTATTTTATAAATTAAATATAATTTTAGCAATCTAGTATCTATATCATTTGAATTCCCAAGTGAATTTTAGAATCAGCTTACTGATTTCCAGAATATAAAATATTAACTAAGAATTTGATTGGGATGCAAAGACTTTATTTATTTATTATTTATTTATTTATTTATTTATTTATTTATTTATGCGTATCTATTTATTTAAATATTTTATTATACCATCGTGAGATATACAATTGCAAAGTTGTTCATGTTTGGTTTTCAGTCATATAGTGTTCCAGCACCCATCTCTCCACCAATGCCCATTTCCCACCACCAATGTCCCTGATTTTCTCCCCCCTACCCTAGCTTCTCTCTCTCTCTCTCTCTCTCTCTCTCTCTCTCTCTCTCTCTCTCTCTCTCTTCTCTTTTACTTTTCTTACACATTGTGGATTGCAATACATACATTGAGAAGTTATCATGTGCATCCCTATGACTATATTCAATGCTCAGTTCTAGGCTGGTATTATCATTTCTGACGATTATTAGCACACTGTTCCCTGCTCTGTCTTACCTAACCTCTGACTCCCACACACTTGTGGTAGATTCCACCTTTGACAAGACCTCCTGATTCTGCAAAGACTTTTTAAATCAGTTTAGGCAGAACTGATATCCTAACAATATGAAAGACCCCAGTTCAGAACGTGATAATAATATTTTATATTTATTTATCTCATTTGTAGCATAAATGACTTATACTTTTAAATTTAAATATTTTTACATATTTATATCACTCTAAGGTCCTTATGGTTTGAAACGGCATTTTATTTTTATTTTGATTTGTAGCACTTAACACCGGCAAATTCACTTATAAACCTTCTATAATTTATGATAGATCTCACATAAAAAAACAGCCTCTTGCAATGACAATTTGACTTTTTCCCTTTCAATTATTTGCTTTTAATTTTATTTTCTTACTTTCTTATATTGGTAAGGAAATTGAACAGTGATACATGTGGACATCCCTTTATTTACCTTCCGATATTAGGGCAAGAATGCTTAAACATTCATCAATAAGTATAATGTTTGGCATTACATTTGGGGGCTAGGGACCACACCTTTCCATGTTTAGGAAACAATGTGGTGTTGGGGATCAAACCTGGAAGACCTGTGTGCAAAGCATGCTCTTTGGTCACCAGGGCTGTCTTCAAGTCCTCAGCACTATATTATAGATTCTCTATAAAGTTTTCTCTTATTTCTAGTTTTCAAAATATTTTTTAATTATGAATAGATGTAAGTTTTGTCAAATGGATTTCTTTATTAAAAATGATATATTTTT